>CM041809.1:32799734-32889041 GCA_023376895.1 Aspiorhynchus laticeps
TTAGAATATTACCGGAGAGACCAATTTCTAGTCTGTTAAGCAAAATTAAATAATCAAGGGTCAAATGATGCATTTAGGTCTAAGAGGATTAAGACTTATGCATTGCTCATATTGGTATTTTATCGCAAATTATTTACTAACTTAAATCACTTTAAAAAAGCTTTAAAAAAAGCTTAGCTTTAAAAAAAAATATATAGTAATATATATATATATATATATATATATATATATATATATATATATATATTGTGACGAGTCGGCTGCCTCCTCCTAATTATCAGCATCTCCCCGTCCCTTAATCGCCGCCCTTCACCAGGCTCCCGACGGGAGTGGGTGTGTGAGAGAGGAGGGGCGCTGAAAACAGCCAGGTCTGGCGGCGTGTGATGAGGCACACCTGAAGTGAATGGAGCCTCATCACCGCCACTGTTATATGCCGAGTGCACCTCTCCTCGGGAGACCGGTCTCTTCCCCGTGCATGCACGCTGGTGTCCTCGTGGGTCCAGGAAAGGAGCGTTGAGCGACGAGAACCGCACCCGCGAGACGGCTGACGGGCCAGGATGCCGGGCCGTATTACGCTTGGAAGCGCCGCGGGCCAAAAGGAAGACGAAGCCGCTAGATGAAGCCGCCGCCCTTGCACCCCAGACACAAGAGGGGAGCGCATGTGGCCGCCGGACTCCGCCCCTTACCTGGACCCTTCCTTCCTGAACACTGCCCATCCTTCACAACCCCGCAGCACGACGAGGACACCAGGGGCCTGTACCATGATGGTAGATGAACAAATTCAGAGTTATAGGATAAGTTTTGAGTTGACAAAACCAAACCACTCCAATCTGGCTTTGTTGGTACCATGAAACTGATCATCAACTTTCTCTATCAACTCAGGCTTGATCCTGAGTTAATGGAGCGTGTGCACATGAATGTGTGACATCACCGGCGAACAGCCAATCACAACACAGAGCAAGTGTGATTCACTTCTCGCGAGAGAGCCAGCGAGATTCAAAACTCTTTTGTTAAAGGTTAAGAGATTAAAGAATATGAGGAATTTAAACGCATTTCCACTGAAGTACTTGTCCATGAAAGAGGACAAATAAAGGAAATTATCTTGCTCTATTAGTGCAGTCACAAGTGAAACTTGTGAAGTTACTTTATATAGTTGATAATATATAGTGATAGAGACTCGAACATGTAAGGTCACATGTAGCCATTTTTAAAGTGTTATTTATTGATTCTACCACTTATTTATATTTCATATGACCTGTATCTAAATGCTTTATAATAATTGTTAAACTAAAAGTGCTTGTGTGTAATGGAGTAATAATAATATAAATCATATTATAATTATATAAATCATATGTAAATTCTAATTATCATTAAACTTCATAGTGACGTTTAATTTGTAGGATGAGAGACTGGGGGAGTGACTTTTTTTGTGTCAGACATGTGTCACTTTGCTCACATCTGATTGGTCCAATTTCAGTTTGAGATCTCTAACCCAGAACATAACCTGCCCCGGAGCAGGTTAGCTGTGGAGTGTAAGTTACTATGGCAATGAACGCAGCTAAAAGCCAAGCCACTTTCATGGTACCTAAAACCCAGGATTGGTGCAAATTAAACGGAAACTTACCTGGCTAGCCAGCTAATCCGGCTTCATAGTACAGACCCCAGATCTCCTGTTTATTTTGGACACTTTATTTTATTATTTCTGTTTAATAAAAGCCTCTCCGAAGCCTGACGCCACACCCACTGTGTCTGTCGTTTGCTCCTCCTGCCACAATGGTGGAGAATGCAGGCAAGGCGGAGCTTAGACAGGCGGAGCAGGCAACACCCGATGACGTCATCCCCTCTCGCTCGCAGAAGTTCGTGAAAACCCGCACTGGGACGGAGGAACAACGGAGACGGCCTCCCAGCCACCAAAGGGGTAAGTGACGTTTCTTTTATGGTCATTTACCCTGTGGTTGGTTGAGGCTGTCGACTAAAACCCGGTTTCTCTTTCCCGGTTCCGGCGCGGTGCGAGAGGGAGAGTTGCCCGGAGAGGAATCCCTGCCCCGCCCACTCCGACCGCTGGAGCCTGGTTGAGGAAGGTAGCACTCCTGTGTGGGCGGCGGCCGGATGACGGGGATGTCGCTTGGGGGGGGGTGACGAGTCCGGCTGCCTCCCCGCGAGACGGCTGATGGGCCAGGATGTCGGGCCGTATTTCCCCTTGAAGCGCCGCGGGCCAAAAGGAGGACGAAGCCGCTAGATGAAGCCGCCGCCCTTGCGCCCCAGACACAAGCGCCGGACTCCGCCCCATACCTGGACCCTTCCTTCCAGAACACTGCCCCTCCTTCACAACCCCGCAGCACAACGAGGACACCAGATCCCCTGTTTATTTTGGACACTTTATCCCCTTTGGACATTTTATTTGATATTTCTGTTGAATAAAAGCCTATCCGAGGCCTGACGCCACACCCACTGTGTCTGTTGTTTGCTCCTCCCGCCACAATATATATATATATATATATATATATGTATATGTGTGTGTTAAAAATTGGTCTGAGAATGTTACAGAGAAGACAATGCAGTTGTCGTCCCCCCCTTCATAAGTTTCAGCTTCACAACTGTACATTTTAAAGCATTGGAGTAATTTTCTGCCATTTAAACAACATAATTTAGGTGTAGGGTCAAGTTAGGAATATCACTGGGAAACAATTTGCAAAAGATTATTTTTATTAGCTCTCAATGAACACTTCCAGTTTATATATAAGTGATCTTCAATACAAATTTTATCAGTATTATGTACTTAAGAAGACATAATTTATTATTATTATTATCATTATTATTATTAAATAGCAAAATCTTCACACATTGTTATAGAATAATGATTTAACAAATTGTAAGGTTAATTATTTAAAATAAAAGATAATTGAAAAGCACTCTGGGAATGCTACCATTTTCATTAGTACATTTTTTTAAATAAAATAATTTTCTTTCAGAGTGCACTGTTTTTTATATAAAGTACCTCAATGTTATTCATTAGAATCTCACGATGACCTGACCGGAGAGTTTATTCTTCCACTGCATTTTAGTAGATATGGATCTTATTTTATTTTGTTGTGGTGCTGTCTGTTGTTCCTTCAGTTGCGGTGCTTTCTCATGTTGACTTCTTTGTTGTTGTACTTTCTGAAGTTGTGGGACTGGTTGTAGTGCTTCTTGTTGTACTTTCTGTTGCTGTTGTGTCTGCTGTTGTACTTTCTGAAGTTGTGGTACTGGTGGTTGTACTTTCTGTTATCGTAGTGCTGTCTGTTGTTGTGGTGCTTTCTGCTGTTGTGGTCTCTGTTGTTGTACTTTCTTGAGTTGTGCTACCAGTGGTGGTGCTTTCTGTTGTTGTAGTACCCATTGTGGTGCTGTCTGTTGTTGTTGTGGTCTCAGTTGTTGTGCTTTCTGGTGTTGTGGTGCCTGTGGTGGTGCTTTCTGTTGTTGTGGTCTCAGTTGTTGTGCTTTCTGGTGTTGTGGTCCTGTGGTGGTGCCTGTGGTGCATTTTGCTGTGGTCTCAGTTGTTGTGCTTTCTGTGTTGTGGTGCCTGTGAGTGGTGCTTTCATGCTGTTGTGGTCTCAGTTGTTGTGACTTTCTGATGTTGTGGTCTCTGTTGTTGTGCTTTCTGTTGTTAGTGGTCTCAGTTGTTGTGTCTTTCTGGTGTTGTGGTGCCTGTGGTGGTGCTTCCTGTTGGTGATGGTCTCAGTTGTTGTGCTTTCTGGTGTTGTGAGTGCCTGTGGTGGTGCTTTCTTTGTGTGGTCTCAGTTGTTGTGCTTTCTGCTGTTGTGGTGCCTGTGGTGGTGCTTTCCTGCTTGTGTGGTCTCAGTTGTTGTGCTTTCTGCTGTTGTGGTCTCAGTTGTGGTGCTTTCTCATGTTGTGGTCTCAGTTGTTGTGCTTTCTGTGTTGTGGTGCCTGTGGTGGTGCTTTCTGTGTTGTGGTCTCAGTTGTTGTGCTTTCTGAGTTGTGGTCCTGTGGTTGTGCTTTCTGCTTTGTGGTCTCAGTTGTTGTGCTTTCTGGTGTTGTGGTGCCTGTGGTGGTGCTTTCTGTTGGTGTGGTCTCAGTTGTTGTGCTTTCTGGTGTTGTTGTGCCTGTGGTGGTGCTTTCGTTGTTGTGGTCTCAGTTGTTGTGCTTTCTGTGTTGTGGTGCCTGTGGTGGTGCTTTCTGTTGTTGTGGTCTCAGTTGTTGTGCTTTCTGGTGTTGTGGTCCAGTTGTTGTGCTTTCTGCTGTTGTGGTCTCAGTTGTTGTGCTTTCTGGTGTTGTGGTGCCTGTGGTGGTGCTTTCTGCTGTTGTGGTCTCAGTTGTTGTGCTTTCTGGAGTTGTGGTGCCTGTGGTGGTGCTTTCTGCTGTTGTGGTCTCAGTTGTTATGCTTTCTGGTGTTGTGGTGCCTGTGGTGGTGCTTTCTGTTGGTGTGGTCTCAATTGTTGTGCTTTCTGGTGTTGTGGTGCCTGTGGTGGTGCTTTCTGTTGTTGTGGTCTCAGTTGTTGTGCTTTCTTGTGTTGTGGTGCCTGTGGTGGTGCTTTCTGTTGTTGTGGTCTCAGTTGTTGTGCTTTCTGGTGTTGTGGTGCCTGTGGTGGTCCTTTCTGTTGTTGTGGTCTCAGTGGTTGTGCTATCTGGTGTTGTGGTGCCTGTGGTGGTGCTTTCCGTTGCTGTGGTCTCAGTTGTTGTGCTTTCTGCTGTTGTGGTGCCTGTGGTGGTGCTTTCCGCTGCTGTGGTCTCAGTTGTTGTGCTTTCTGCTGTTGTGGTGCCTGTGGTGGTGCTTTCTGCTGCTGTGGTCTCAGTTGTTGTGCTTTCTGGTGTTTTGGTGCCTGTGGTGGTGCTTTCTGTTGGTGTGGTCTCAATTGTTGTGCTTTCTGGTGTTGTGGTGCCTGTGGTGGTGCTTTCTGTTGTTGTGGTCTCAGTTGTTGTGCTTTCTTGTGTTGTGGTGCCTGTGGTGGTGCTTTCTGTTGTTGTGGTCTCAGTTGTTGTGCTTTCTGGTGTTGTGGTGCCTGTGGTGGTCCTTTCTGTTGTTGTGGTCTCAGTTGTTGTGCTATCTGGTGTTGTGGTGCCTGTGGTGGTGCTTTCCGTTGCTGTGGTCTCAGTTGTTGTGCTTTCTGCTGTTGTGGTGCCTGTGGTGGTGCTTCCCGCTGCTGTGGTCTCAGTTGTTGTGCTTTCTGCTGTTGTGGTGCCTGTGGTGGTGCTTTCTGCTGCTGTGGTCTCAGTTGTTGTGCTTTCTGCTGTTGTGGTCTCAGTTGTTGTGCTTTCTGCTGTTGAGGTCTCAGTTGTTGTGCTTTCTGGTGTTGTGGTCTCAGTTGTTGTGCTCTCGGCTGTTGTGGTCTCAGTTGTTATGCTTTCTGGTGTTGTGGTGCCTGTGGTGGTGCTTTCTGCTGCTGTGGTCTCAGTTGTTGTGCTTTCTGCTGTTGTGGTCTCAGTTGTTGTGCTTTCTGCTGTTGAGGTCTCAGTTGTTGTGCTTTCTGGTGTTGTGGTCTCAGTTGTTGTGCTCTCGGCTGTTGTGGTCTCAGTTGTTATGCTTTCTGGTGTTGTGGTGCCTGTGGTGGTGCTTTCTGCTGTTGTGGTCTCAGTTGTTGTGCTTTCTGGTGTTGTGGTGCCTGTGGTGGTGCTTTCTGCTGGTGTGGTCTCAGTAGTTGTGCTTTCTGGTGTTGTGGTGCCTGTGGTGGTGCTTTCTGTTGGTGTGGTCTCAGTTGTTGTGCTATCTGGTGTTGTGGTGCCTGTGGTGGTGCTTTCTGTTGGTGTGGTCTCAGTTGTTGTGCTAACTGGTGTTGTGGTGCCTGTGATGGTGCTTTCTGTTGTTGTGGTCTCAGTTGTTGTGCTTTCTGGTGTTGTGGTGCCTGTGGTGGTGCTTTCTGTTGTTGTGGTCTCAGTTGTTGTGCTTTCTGGTGTTGTGGTACCTGTGGTGGTGCTTTCTGGTTGTGGTTCCGTTGTTGTCTTTCTTGTTTGGGTTTTGGGTTTGCTTTCTGGTTTGGGTTCCTTGTTGTGTTTCTTTTTTTGGGGGTTTTTCTGTTGTTGTGGGTTTTGGTTTTTGGTTGTTTGGGTTTTTTTTTGTTGTGGTTCCTTTTTGTTTTGGGTTTGTCTCAGTTGTTTTTTTGGGTTGTGGTACCTGTGGTGGTGTTTCTGTTGTTGTGGTCTCGTTTTGTGCTTTCTGGGTTGTGGTCCGTGGTGGTGCTTTCTTTGTTGGGTCTGTTTTTTTCTGGGTTGTGGTTCTTGTTGTGCTTTCTGGGGGATGGGTGGTCCTTGGTTGTGTTCGTTGTTGTTTCTTTTGGTTTGTTTTGGTTTTGTGGTCTTTTGTTTTTTGTTTTCCGGTTGTGCTTTCTGGTGTTTGGTTTGTTGTGCTTTTGTTGTTGTGGCCGGGTTTTGGTGCTTTCTGTTTGTGGTCCTTGGGGTTTTTGTTTGGTGGTTTTGGGGGCCCTTTTTTGTTGTGTTTCGTTGTTGTGTTTCCGTTGTTTGTGGGGCTTTCTTTGGGTTGTGGCTCAGTTGTTGTGCTTTCTGGTGTTGTGGTCCGTGGTGGTGCTTTCTGGTTGTGGTCTCAGTTGTTGTGCTTTCTTGATTGTGGTACCTTTGGTGGTGTTTCTTTGTTGTGGTCTCAGTTGTTGTGCTTTCTGGCGTTGTGGTCCGTGGTGGTGCTTTCTTTGGTTGTGGTTCCGTTGTTGTGCTTTCTGGGTTGTGGTTCTTGTTGTGTTTCTGGCTTGTGTCCGTTGTTGTGCTTTCTGGTTGTGGTCCGTGGTGGTGCTTTCTTTGTTGTGGTTACCTGGGTTTGGTTTGGTTTGGCTTTCTGGGTTTGGTTTGGGTGGGTTTCTTTTTTCAGTTGTTGTGCTTTCTTTTGGGCCATTGGTGTTTCTGTTGTTGTGCTTTCTTTTGGTTTTTTTTGGGGTACCTGGGTGGTGCTTTCTGTGTTGTGGTCTCGTTGTTGTGCTTTCTGGGTTTGTGGTACCTGGGTGTGCTTTCTGTTGTTGTGGCTCGTTGTTGTGCTTTCTGGGTTGTGGTACCCCGGTGGTGCCTTTTTTCTGTTTTTGTTTTGGGTTGGGTGTTGTTTCTTTCTTTGTTTGGGCCTTGTTGTGTTTCTTTGGGTTTGGGGGTTTTTTGTTGTGGTTCTTTTTGTTTTTTTTGGTTTTTGGTGGGTTTCTTTGTTGTGGTTCGGTTTTTGTTTTTTTGTGGTTTTGGGGTCTTTTTGTTGTGGTTCAGTTGTTGTGTTTTGGGGTTTGGGTTTTGGGGTTTTGGTTGTGGTCCTTTTGTGTTTTGGGTTTGGTTCAGTTGTTGTCTTTCTGGGTTTTGGTCTTGGGGGGTTTTTTTTTGGTTTTTTTGTTTTGGGTTTGTGGTTTTTGGGCTTTTTTGTTGTTTCTGTTGTTGTGCTTTCTGGTTGGGTTGTTGTTGTGCTTTCTGGTTTTGTGGTCCTTTTGTTTTGTTTTGGTTTTGTTTTTTGGGGTTGTGGTTGTTGGGTTTTTTGTTTGTTTTGGTTTTGGTTTTTTTGGTGTTTTTTGTTTTTTTGTGGTTCTGGGTTTTTGGGTTTGGTACCTTGGTGGTGCTTTCTTTTTTGGTCTCAGTTGGGTTTGTTTCTCTTGTTTTTTGTGGTTCTTTTTTGTTGGGTTTTGGGTTTGCTTTCTGGGTTGTGGTACCTGTGGTGGTGCTTTTTTTTGTGGTTCAGTTTTTGTGCTTTCTGGGTTGTTACCTTTGGGTTTTTGGGGTGCTTTCTGTTGTTGTGGGGTTTTTTTGGGCTTTCTCTTTGGTCTTGGTTGTGCTTTCTTTTTTGTTGGTTTTTTTTTTTGTTTTGGCTTTGGGTTGTGGTGGTTTTTTGGTTTTGTGGTACGTTGTTGGCTTTCTGGTTGTGGTCCGTGGTGGTGCTTTCTGGTTGTGGCCGTTGTTGTGCTTTCTGGTTTGTGGTACCGTTGTTGCTTTCTGGTTGTGGTCCGTTGTTGTGTTTCTGTGTTGGGTTCCGTTGGTGCTTTCTGGGTTTTTGTGGCCTTTGGTGTTTTGTTGTTTTTGGGGTTTTGTGCTTTCTGTGTTGTGGTCCTGTTGTGGGTGTTTTTCTGTTGTTGTGTTTCGTTGTTGTGGTTTCCTTTGTGGTTTGGGTTTTTGTTGGGTGTTCGTTTTGGTTTTGGTTTTTTGGGGTTTTCTGTTGTTGTTCCGGGTGGTTTCTTTGGTTGTGGTCCGTTGTTGTGCTTTCTGTTTTGTGGCCTGTGGTGGTGCTTTCTGGTGTTTTTTTGTCCGGGTGGTGTTTCTGTTGTTGTTTTTTTTTTTTTCTTGTTGTGGGTTTCCTGGGTGGTGGTTTCTGGGTTGGGTTTTTGGGTTTTGGGTTTGGGGGCTTTCTGGGTTGTTCCGTGGTGGTGTTTCTGTTGTTTGGTTCCGTTGTTGTGCTTTCGTTGTTGGTTTTGGTGTTTTTTGTTGTGGTGGGTTTTGTTGTTTGGGTTTCCGTTGTTCTTTTGGTGTTTGTTTTGTTGTGTTTCTGTTGGTTGTTCTTTGTTGTTGTTTGTGTTGTTTTTGGGTGGTTCCGTTTTGTGCTTTCTGGTTTTTTGGGGTTTTTCCTGTTGTTGTTCCTGTGGTGTCTTTCTGTTGTTGTGGTTCCGTTGTTGTGTTTCTTGTTGTGGTCCGTGGTGGTGCTTTCTGTTTTGTGGTTCTTTTGTTGTTGGGTTTCTTGTTGTGTTTCTGGTTGTGTTTTTGTTGTTTTCTGTTTTGGGTTGTGTTTTGTTTTGGCTTGTGGTACCTGTGGTGGGTTTTTTTGTTGTGGTTCAGTTGTTGTGCTTTCTTTTTGGGTACCTGTTGGGGTTTTTGTTTTTGGTTCAGTTTTTGTGCTTTCTGGTTTGTGGTTTGGGTGGTTTTTTTGTTGTTTGTGGTTGTTTTGTGTTTTTTTGTGGTTTTTTGTTTTGTGGTTTTTTTTTCTGGTTTTGGGTTTGGGTGGTTTCCGTTGTTGTGTTTCGTTGTTTGTTAGTTGGTTTTGTCTTTTGTGTTTTTGGGTTGTTGTGCTTTCTTTGTGGTCCGTGGTGGTGCTTTCTGTTGTTGTGGTCCGTTGGTGCTTTCTGGGTTGTGGTCCGTGGTGGTGCTTTTTTTGTTGTGGCCGTTGTTTGCTTTTGGTGTTTTTTGGGTTTGCTTTTGGTGTTGGGCCTTTGTTGGTTTTGTTTTTTTTGGGGGGGCTTTCTGTGTTGTGGTCCTGTGGTGGTCCTGTTGTTGTGGTTCGTTTTGTGTTTCGGTGTTGTGGTCCGGGGTTTTGGTCCGTGGTGGGCTTTCGTTGTTGTGGTTCGTTGTTGTGTTTCTGGGTTGTGGTCTTTGGTGTTTCGTTTTTGGTTGTTTTTTTTTTTGTTTTGTGTTGGGGTGCTTTCTTTGTTGTGGTCTCGTTGTTGTGCTTTCTTTTGTGGTTGTTTGTTTTTGTTGGGTTTCGTTTGTTTGGTTTTTGGGGGTGTTTTTTGGTGTGTTTTGTTGTTGTTTTCGGTGTTGTGGTCCTGGGTTGGTTTTTTTTTGTGGTTTTGTTGTTTTTGGGTTTTTTTGGGGGTTGTTTTTTTTGGGTTCGTTGTTGTGTTTCGGGGTTTTGGTCCTTTGGTGTTTTTTGTTGTGGTGTTTTTGTTTTTGGTTGTGGTTTTTGGTGTTTTTTTTGTGGTTTTGTGTTTTTTGTTTGGGTACCTGTGGTGGTGCTTTCTGGTTTTGTGGTTTTTTGGGTTTTGGGTTTTGGTTTTTGTGGTCCGTGGTGGTTTTGGTTTTGGGTTTGTGGTTTTTGGGTTTTGGGTTTGTTTTTTTGGCTTGTTCCGTGGTTGCTTTCTGTTGTTGTGGTTCCCTTTGTTGTGCTTTTGGTTTTGTGGTCCGTGGTGGTGCTTTCTTTGTTGTTTTTGGTGCTTTTTTGGTTGTGGTCCTTGGTGGGCTTTCTGTTGTTGTGTTTCGGTGTTGGGTCCTGTGGTGGTGTTTCGTTGTTGTGTTTTAGTTTTTTTTTTTTTTGTTGGGTTTCCGTTTTTGGTTTCCTTTTGGTTTTGGTTCCTGGGTTGGTGTTTTTTTTGGTTTTTTTTGGTTTTTTGTTTTGGGTGGTGCTTTCTGTTTTGTGGTCTCGGTTTTTGTTTTGGGGGTTCCCTTTGGGTTTTGGTGTTGTGCTTTCTGGTGTTGTGGTTTTTGGGGTTGTTTTTTTGGGCTTTTTGTGTTTTGGTTTTGGGGTGGTACCTTTGGTGGTCTTTCTTTGGTTTTGGGTCCGGGTTTTTTTGTTTTGGTTTTTTTTTGGGTTTTTGGGTGGTCTTTTTTTTTTGGGTTGGGTCCGTTTGGGTTTGGTTTTTTTGTTTGGGCCTTTTTGGTTTCTGTTTGGTGGGTTGGGGTTTTCTTTGGGTTTCTTTTTGTGGTCTGTTTTGTGCCTTTGTTGGGGGTTTTTGGTTTTTGGGTTTTGGGTTTGTTGGTTTGTTTCTGGGTTTGGGTGGTACCGTGGTTGCTTTCTTTGTTGTGTCTCAGTTTTTTTTTGGTGTTGTTACCTGGGTGGTGTTTCGTTGTTGTGCTTTCTGGTGTTTTGGTGGGTTTTTGGTTGTGTTTCTTTTGTGTTTTTTGTTTCTTGTTGTGGCCTTTTGGTGGTGGTTGTGGTTTTTTGTTGTTTTGGGTTTTTTTTTGGGTTTTTCCGGGGTGGTCTTTTTTTTGGGTTTTTGTTGTTTTCGTTGTGGTACCTGTGGTGGTTTTTGGGATTTTGTCTTTTTGGTTTGGGTTTTCTTTGGGTGTTTTTGGGGTGGTCTTTTGTTTGGGGTGGTTTTTGGTTTTTGGTCTGGGGGTTTTTTTTGTTGGGTTTTTTGGGGGTTTCTTTCTTTTTGTGGTTCCGGGTTGTCTTTCTGGGTTTGTGTCCCGGGTTGTTTTTTCTTTTGTTTTTGTTTTTGGGGGTTTTTTTGGTGTTTCGTTTTTGGGTTTGGGGTTTCTTCTGGGTGGGTTTTTTGGGTTGGTTTTGGGTTTGGGCTATTTCTTTGTTGGTTTCCGTTGTGTAATTTCTGGGTGTGGTCCAAGGTTGTGCCTGGTTCCTGTGGTGTTTTTCTATTGGTGGTCCCTCTTTTGTTGTGTTCGTGTTGTGCCTGTGGGGTTTTTTTTTCGGGTTTTTCCGTGGTTGTCCTTTGTTGTTTTGTTTTGGGTTTTTTTTCTTGTTTTTCTGTGTGGTCTTTTTTTTTGGGTTTGGTTTTGTGCTTTCTGGGTTTGGGATTTTGGTGCTTTCAGGTGGCCCGGTTTTTTCTGGTTTGGTTGCCGTGGGGTGCTTTCGTGTTGGTCCGTTGTTGTCTTTCGGGTTGTGGCCTTTGGTGCTTTTTTGTTGGTCTCTTGTTGTGCTTTCTGGTGTTGTGGGTTTTCCCTGTTGGGTTCGTTGTTGTGTTTCTTTGTGGTGCCGGGGTGGTCTTTTGTTGTGGTTCGTTGTTGTTTTTGGGGTTTGGTGCCTTGGTGGTGCTTTCCGCTGTTGTGGTTCTTGTTGTGTTTCTGGTTTTGGTCCTGGGTGGTCTTTCCCTTTGTGGCTCGTGTTGTCTTTCTGGGTTGTGGTGCCGGGTGGTCTTTCCCTGTTTTTGTGTTTGTTTCTGGGTTGTGGTACCGTGGTGGTGCTTTCCGTGTTGTGGTCTCGTGTTAGTTTCTGGGTTGGGTCCGTGGTGTACACGTTGTTGTGTTCCGTTTGGTGCTTCTTGTTTTGTGGTCCCGTGTTGTATTTCTGAGTGGTGGTCCGGGGTGGTTTTTGTTGTATAATCCATTGTGGTCTTTCTTTGTTGTGGTTCTGTTGAATCCTTTGGGTCTTTCCGTGGTTGTCTTTCGTTTTGGTTCTCCGGTGGTGTTTCGGGTGTGGTCTTTGTTATTTGTCTTTCCAAATTTGTTTTAAATTTCTTACTCGCCATTTGGTTGTCTCCTGTTTTGCACCTTCCCAAAGTTTTGATTAAAGTAAATTTTTTTGAGGTTTGTTTTTTATTTTTTTATTGAAAGTGGAACCTTTCTTTTAAATTGGTTAAAGTTCAAAATTTTGGGGTTTAGTCGGGGATCCTTGGATTTTGGCGCGGCCTAAATTTGCTTTTTGGAAACCTTCTAAAAGTAATTTTTTTGTGTGGCAACCTGTTTGTTTCCTTTTGGTCTTCCTTTTTTTCTTAGTTTTGTGCTTCTTTTGTTAAATTTGCTTGGTGGTGTCTCATTTTCCTGGTTAAATTGTTTTCACTTGTTAATTGGTTTGTCTGTTTTGACCTGGTTTCTTCTTCTGTTTTGGGGCTCAGTTTTTTTCTTGTTTGTACCTTTTTTTTTCTTTTCTAATTTGCCTTGCCCTTTGTTTACCGGGGCCTTTCTGTTGTTGTTCTCAAGTGTGTGCCTGGTTGGGATTGACTTGTTGCTCAATTGGTTTTATGTCTTTCCTTTTACTTTGCTTTTTTTTGTTAGTTGGTTGTGTTTCGAAAAAATGGTTTTTCCCCTGTGTGGCTTTCTTGTCTTTTAAAGTTGGCTTCCTGTTTAAACCTTTTTGGTGTGGGTCGTTAGGTTTGGGACCGTTTGCTTTTTTTTTGTCTCTTGCCTTCCGTTTTGTGCTGGTTTTTCTTGTTTCTTCAAATTTTATCGGTTTTGTCCGTCTTTTTTTTTTTATTTTTTATTTTTTGTGTTTTTTTAGTTTTTATTTGCCCTTCCTTGTTTTGGTGTTTCTTGTGTTTTGTTTAAAATGTTTGCCTCTGGGTTGTTCCTTTTATTTCTTTTTTTAATTTTGTCTTTCTGCCTGTTTTTTTTGTCCTCTGTTTTCTTAGTTTGTGCCTACCGGGGTTTTTCTTTGCTTTTTTGTTGGTCTTATTTTGTTTTCTGGGAACTTGTTGTTTTTTGGTTCTAATTTGGTTGTGTTTTTTGTTGTTCCTGTTGTGGTGCTTTCTGTGTTGTGGTCCGTGGTGTGCTTCTGTTGTTGTGGTCCTGGGTGGTGCTTTCTGTTGTTGTGTCTCGTTGTTGTGCTTTCTGGTGTTGGGTCCTGGGTGGTGCTTTCTGTGTTGTGGTCTCGTTGTTGTGCTTCTGGTGTTGTGGTCCTGTTGGTGCTTTCTGTTGTTGTGCTCTCGTTGTTGTGCTTTCTGGTGTTGTGGTGCCTGTGGTGGTGCTTTCTGTTGTTGGGTCTCAGTTGTTGTGCTTTCTGGTGTTGTGGTGCCTGTGGTGGTGCTTTCTGTTGTTGTGGTCTCAGTTGTTGTGCTTTCTGGTGTTGTGGTGCCTGTGGTGGTGCTTTCTGTTGTTGTGGTCTCAGTTGTTGTGCTATCTGGTGTTGTGGTGCCTGTGGTGGTGCTTTCTGTTGGTGGTCTCAGTTGTTGTGCTTTTGTGTTGTGGTGCCTGTGTTGTGCTTTCTGTGTTGTGGTCCGTTGTTGTGCTTTCTGTGTTGTGGTCTCAGTTGTTGTGCTTTCTGGTGTTGTGGTCCTGTGGTGGTGCTTTCTTGTTGTGGTCTCAGTTGTTGTGCTTTCTGGTGTTGTGGTCCTGTGGTGGTGCTTTCTGTTGTGTGGTCTCAGTTGTTGTGCTTTCTGGTGTTGTGGTCCTGTGGTGGTTTTCTGTTGGTGTGGTCTCAGTTGTTGTCTTTCTGGTGTTGTGGTCCTGTGGTGGTGCTTTCTGTTGTTGTGGTCTCAGTTGTTGTGCTTTCTGGTTTGTGGTACCTGGGTGGTGCTTTCTGTTGTTGTGGTCTCGTTGTTGTGCTTTCTGGTGTTGTGGTACCTGGGTGGTGCTTTCTTTGTTGTGGTCTCGTTGTTGTGCTTTCTGGTGTTGTGGTACCTGGTGGTTTTCCTGTGGGTGGTGTTTCTTTGGTGTGGTTAGTTGTTGTGCTTTCTGGTGTTGTGGTCCGTGGTGTGCTTTCTGTTGTTGTGGTCTCGTTGGTGCTTTCTGGTGTTGTGGTCCTGTTGTGGTACCTGTGGTGGTGCTTTCTTGGTGTGGCTCAGTGTTGTGCTTTCTGGTGTTGTGGTTTTACCTGTGGTGGTGCTTTCTTTGGTTGGTCTCAGTTGTTGTGCTTTCTGGTGTTGTGTTCCTGTGGTGGTGCTTTCTGTTGTGTGGTCTCAGTTGTTGTGCTTTCTGTTTGTGGTCCTGGGTGGTGCTTTCTGTTGTTGTGGTCTCGGTTTTGTGCTTTCTGGTTTGTGGTACCTGGGTGGTGCTTTCTGTGTTGTGGTCTTGGTTTTGTGCTTTCTGGTGTTGTGGTACTGTGTGGTGCTTTCTGTTGTTGTGGTCTCGGTTGTTGTGCTTTCTGGTGTTGTGGTCCTGCGGTGGTGCTTTCTTTGTTGTGGTTCGGTTGTTGTGCTTTCTGGTGTTGTGGTCCTGTGGTGGTGCTTTCTGTTGTTGTGGCTCAGTTGTTGTGCTTTCTGGTGTTGTGGTTGGGGCCTGTGGTGGTGCTTTCTAATGGTGTGGTCTCAGTGTTGTGCTTTCTGGTGTTTGGTCCTGTGGTGGTGCTTTCTGTTGGTGTGGTCTCAGTTGTTGTGCTTTCTGTGTTGTGGTTCCTGTGGTGGTGTTTCTGTTGTGTGGTCTCAGTTGTTGTGCTTTCTGGTTTTGTGGTCCTGGGTGGTGCTTTCTGTTGTTGTGGTCTCGGTTTTGTGCTTTCTGGTTTGTGGTCCTGGGTGGTGCTTTCTGTTGTTGTGGTCTCGTTGTTGTCTTTCTGGTGTTGTGGTCCTGGGTGGTGCTTTCTGTTGTTGTGGTCTCAGTTGTTGTGCTTCTGGTGTTGTGGTCCTGTGGTGGTGCTTTCTTTGTTGTGGTCTCAGTTGTTGTGCTTCTGGTGTTGTGGTGCCTGTGGTGGTGCTTTCTATGTTTGTGGTCTCAGTTGTTGTGCTTTCTGTGTTTTGGTCCTGTGGTGGTGCTTTCTGTGTTGTGGTTCAGTTGTTGTGCTTTCTGTGTTGTGGTCCTGTGGTGGTGTTTCGTGTTGTGGTCTCAGTTGTTGTGCTTTCTGGTTGTGGTCCTGGGTGGTGCTTTCTGTGTTGTGGTCTCGTTGTTGTGCTCTGGTTTGTGGTCCTGGGTGGTGCTTTCTGTTGTTGTGGTCTCGTTGTTGTTCTTTCTGGTGTTGTGGTACCTGGGTGGTGCTTTCTGTTGTTGTGGTCTCGTTGTTGTGCTTTCTGGTGTTGTGGTACCTGTGGTGGTGCTTTCTATTGTTGTGGTCTCAGTTGTTGTGCTTTCTGGTGTTGTGGTACCTGTTGTGGTCCTGTGGTGGTGCTTTCTTGTGTGGTCTCAGTGGTTGTGCTTTCTGGTGTTGTGGTCCTGTGGTGGTGCTTTCTGTTGTGTGGTTCAGTTGTTGTGCTTTCTGGTGTTGTGTTCCTGTGGTGGTGCTTTCCGTTGTGTGGTCTCAGTTGTTGTGCTTTCTGGTTTGTGGTCCTGGGTGGTGCTTTCTGTTGGTGGTCTCGGTTGTTGTGCTTTCTGGTGTTGTGGTCCTGGGTGGTGCTTTCTGTTGTTGTGGCTTTTTTCTTTTGGTGTTGTGGTACCTGGGTGGTGCTTTCTTTGTTGTGGTCTCGGTTGTTGTGCTTTCTGGTGTTGTGGTACCTGTGGTGGTGCTTCTTTGTTGTGGTCTCAGTTGTTGTGCTTTCTGTGTTGTGGTCTAGTTGTGGTGCTTTCTGGTGTTGTGGGCCTGTGGTGGTGCTTTCTGTGTTGTGGTCTCAGTTGTTGTGCTTTCTGGTTTGTGGTCCTGGGTGGTGCTTTCTGTGTTGTGGTCTCGTTGTTGTGCTTTCTGGTGTTGTGGTCCTGGGTGGTGCTTTCTGTTGGTGTGGTCTCGTTGTTGTGCTTCTGGTGTTGTGGTCCTGGGTGGTGCTTTCTGTTGGGTGGTCTGTTGTTGTGCTCTGGTGTTGTGGTGCCTGTGGTGGTGTTTCTGTTGTTGTGCTTTCTGGTGTTGTGGTACCTGGGTGGTGCTTTCTTTGTTGTGGTTCGTTGTTGTGCTTTCTGGTGTTGTGGTACCTGTGGTGGTGCTTTCTGTTGTTGTGGCTCAGTTGTTGTGCTTTCTGGTGTTGTGGTACCTGTGGTGGTAATTTTGTTGTGTGGTCTCAGTTGTTGTTCTTTCTGGTGTTGTGGTTCCTGTGGTGGTGCTTTCTGTTGTGTGGTCTCAGTTGTTGTGCTTTCTGGTTTTGTGGTCCTGGGTGGTGGTTGTTTTCTTTGTTGTGCTTTCTGGTGTTGTGGTACCTGGGTGGTGTTTCTGTTGTTGTGGTCTCGTTTTGTGCTTTCTGGTGTTGTGGTACCTGGGTGGTGCTTTCTGTGTTGTGGTCTTGGTTGTTGTGCTTTCTGGTGTTGTGGTACTGTGTGGTGTTTCTTTGTTGTGGTCTCGGTTGTTGTGCTTTCTGGTGTTGTGGTACCTGGGTGGTGCTTTCTTTGTTGTGGTTCGGTTGTTGTGCTTTCTGGTGTTGTGGTACCTGTGGTGGTTTTCTGTTGTTGTGGCCTCAGTTGTTGTGCTTTCTGGGGGCCGTTGTGGTACCTGTGGTGGTGCTTTCTATTGTTGTGGTCTCAGTTGTTGTGCTTTCTGGGTTTGTGGTTCCTGTGGTGGTGCTTTCTGTTGTTGTGGTCTCAGTTGTTGTGCTTTCTGGGTTGTGGTTCCTGGGTGGTGCTTTCTATTGTTGTGCTTTCTGGTGTTGTGGTACCTGGGTGGTGTTTCTGTTGTTGTTGTCTCGTTTTTGTGCTTTCTGGTGTTGTGGTACCTGGGTGGTGCTTTCTGTTGTTGTGGCTCGTTGTTGTGCTTTCTGTTGTTGTGGTACCTGTGGTGGTGTTTCTATTGTTGTGGTTCAGTTGTTGTGCTTTCTGGGTTGTGGTACCTGGGTGGTGCTTTCTGTTGTTGTGGTCTCGTTGTTGTGCTTTCTGGTGTTGTGGTACCTGTGGTGGTGCTTTCTTTGTTGTGGTCTCAGTTGTGTGCTTTCTGGGTTGTGGTACCTGTGGTGGTGCTTTCTGTGTTGTGGTCTCAGTTGTTGTGCTTTCTGGATTGTGGTACCTGTGGTGGTGCTTTCTGTTGTTGTGGTTCAGTTGTTGTGCTTTCTGGCGTTGTGGTACCTGAGGTGGTGCTTTCTAGTGTTGTGGTTCGGTTGTTGTGCTTTCTGGTGTTGTGGTACCTGGGGTGGTGCTTTCTGTTGTTGTGGTCTCGGTTGTTGTGCTTTCTGGTTTGTGGTACCTGGGTGGTGCTTTCTGTTGTTGTGGCCTCGGTTGTTGTGCTTTCTGGTTTTGTGGTACCTGGGTGGTTGGTGGGCTTTCTTTGTTGTGGTTCAGTTGTTGTGTTTCTGGCGTTGTGGTACCTGGGTGGTGCTTTCTGTTGTTGTGGTCTCGGTTGTTGTGCTTTCTGGTGTTGTGGTACCTGTGGTGGTGCTTTCTATTGTTGTGGTCTCAGTTGTTGTGCTTTCTGGTGTTGTGGTACCTGTGGTGGTGCTTTCTGTTGTTGTGGTCTCAGTTGTTGTGCTTTCTGGATTGTGGTACCTTGGTGGTGCTTTCTGTTGTTGTGGTTCAGTTGTTGTGCTTTCTGGGTTGTGGTACCTGGGTGGTGTTTCTGTGTTGTGGTTCGTTGTTGTGCTTTCTGGGTTGTGGTACCTGTGGTGGTGCTTTCTGTTGTTGTGGTCTCAGTTGTTGTGCTTTCTTGTATTGTGGTCCTTTGGTGGTGTCTCTGTTGTTGTGGTCTCGTTGTTGTGCTTTCTGGTGTTGTGGTACCTGTGGTGGTGCTTTCTTTGTTGTGGTCTCAGTTGTTGTGGGTTTCTGGCGTTGTGGTACCTGGGTGGTGCTTTCTGTTGTTGTGGTCTCAGTTGTTGTGCTTTCTGTTGTTGTGCTTTCTGGTGTTGTGTTCTGTTGTGGTCCTGTGGTGGTGCTTTCTTTGTTGTGGTCTCAGTTGTTGTGCTTTCTGGTGTTGTGGTACCTGTGGTGGTGCTTTCTGTTGTTGTGGTCTCAGTTGTTGTGCTTTCTTGTATTGTGGTACCTTTGGTGGTGTTTCTGTTGTTGTGGTCTCAGTTGTTGTGCTTTCTGGGTTGTGGTACCTGTGGTGGTGTTTCTGTTGTTGTGGTCTCAGTTGTTGTGCTTTCTGGCGTTGTGGTCCGTGGTGGTGCTTTCTGTTGTTGTTCTCAGTTGTTGTGCTTTCTGGCGTTGTAGTCTCAGTTGTTGTGCTTTCTGGCATTGTGGTACCTGTGGTGGTGCTTTCTGTTGTTGTGGTCTCGGTTGTTGTGCTTTCTGGGTTGTGGTACCTGTGGTGGTGCTTTCTTTGTTGTGGTCTCAGTTGTTGTGCTTTCTGGTGTTGTGGTCTCGGTTGTTGTGCTTTCTGGTTGTGGTACCTGGGTGGTGCTTCTGTTGTTGTGGTTCAGTTGTTGTGCTTTCTGGGTTGTGGTACCTGGGGTTGCTTTCTGTTGTTGTGCTTTCGGTGTTGTGTTCCTGTGTGGTACCTGGGTGGTGCTTTCTGTTGTTGGGTCTCGTTGTTGTGCTTTCTGGTGTTGTGGTACCTGGGTGGTGCTTTCTGTTGTTGTGGCTCGTTGTTGTGCTTTCTGGTTTGTGGTACCTTTGGTGGTGTTTCTTTGTTGTGGCTCAGTTGTTGTGTTTCTGGCGTTGTGGTACCTGTGGTGGTGCTTTCTTTGTTGTGGTCTCAGTTGTTGTGCTTTCTGGGTTGTGTCTCGTTGTTGTGCTTTCTGTTGTTGTGGTCTCGTTGGTGCTTTCTGGGTTGTGTCTCAGTTGTTGTGCTTTCTGGTTGTGGTACCTGGGTGGTGCTTTCTTTGTTGTGGTCTCAGTTGTTGTGCTTTCTGGGTTGTGTTCTGTAGTTGTGCTTTCTGGGTTGTGGTCCGTGGTGGTGCTTTCTGTTGTTGTGGTCCGTTGTTGTGCTTTCTGTTGTTGTGGTCTCAGTTGTTGTGCTTTCTGGGTTGTGGTACCTTGGTGGTGCTTTCTGTTGTTGTGGTTCAGTTGTTGTGCTTTCTGGCGTTGTGGTACCTGGGTGGTGCTTTCTAGTGTTGTGTCTCGGTTGTTGTGCTTTCTGGGTTGTGGTACCTGCGGTGGTGCTTTCTGTTGTTGGGTCTCGGTGTTGTGCTTTCTGGTGTTGTGGTACCTGGGTTGTGCTTTCTGTTGTTGTGGCCTCGGTTGTTGTGCTTTCTGGTGTTGTGGTCCTGTGGGTACCTGTGGTGGTGCTTTTATTGTTGTGGCTCAGTTGTTGTGTTTCTGGGTTGTGGTACCTGTGGTGGTGCTTTCTTTGTTGTGGTCTCAGTTGTTTGCTTTCTGGTGTTGTGGTCTCGGTTGTTGTGCTTTCTGGGTTGTGGTACCTGGGTGGTGCTTCTTTGTTGTGGTCTCAGTTGTTGTGCTTTCTGGTGTTGTGGTACCTGGGGTGTGCTTTCTGTTGTTGTGGTCTCAGTTGTTGTGCTTTCTTGTTTATTTGTTGGGTACCTTGTGGTGCTTTCTTTGTTGTGGTCTCAGTTGTTGTGCTTTCTGGTGTTGTGGTCCTGTGGTGGTGTTTCTGTTGTTGGGTCTCAGTTGTTGTGCTTTCTTGTTTGTGGTACCTTTGGTGGTGCTTTCTGTTGTTGTGGTCTCAGTTGTTGTGCTTTCTGGCGTTGTGGTACCTGTGGTGGTGCTTTCTGTGTTGTGGTCTCGTTGTTGTGCTTTCTGGGTTGTGGTCCGTTGTTGTGCTTTCTGGGTTGTGGTCTCAGTTGTTGTGCTTTCTGTGTTGTGGTCTCGTTGTTGTGCTTTCTGGTGTTGTGGTACCTGGGTGGTGCTTTCTGTTGTTGTGGTCTCAGTTGTTGTGCTTTCTGGTTGTGTTCTCGTTGTTGTGCTTTCTGGATTGTGGTACCTGTGGTGGTGCTTTTGTGTTGTGGCTCAGTTGTTGTGCTTTCTGTTGTTGTGGTACCTGTGGTGGGCTTTCTGTTGTTGTGGTCTCAGTTGTTTGCTTTCTGGGTTGTGGTACCTTGGTGGTGTTTCTGTTGTTGTGGTCTCAGTTGTTGTGCTTTCTGGCGTTGTGGTACCTGTGTGGTGCTTTCTTTGTTGTGGTCTCAGTTGTTGTGCTTTCTGGTGTTGTGGTCCTGTGGTGGTCTTTTGTTGTTGTGGTCTCAGTTGTTGTGCTTTCTTGATTGTGGTACCTTTGGTGGTGCTTTCTTTGTTGTGGTCTCAGTTGTTGTGCTTTCTGGTGTTGTGGTACCTGTGGTGGTGTTTCTGTTGTTGTGGTCTCAGTTGTTGTGCTTTCTGGCGTTGTGGTACCTGTGGTGGTGCTTTCTGTTGTTGTGGTCTCAGTTGTTGTGCTTTCTGGGTTGTGTCTCATTGTTGTGCTTTCTGGCTTGTGGTACCTGTGGTGGTGCTTTCTGTTGTTGTGGTTCGGTTGTTGTGCTTTCTGGGTTGTGGTACCTGGGTGGTGCTTTCTATTGTTGTGGTCTCGTTGTTGTGCTTTCTGGTGTTGTGGTCTCGGTTGTTGTGCTTTCTGTGTTGTGGTACCTGCGGTGGTGCTTCTGTTGTTGTGGCTCGTTGTTGTGCTTTCTGGTGTTGTGGTACCTGGGGTACTGCTTTCTTTGTTGTGCTTTCGGTTTGTGATTCCTGTTGTGGTACCTGTGGTGGTGCTTTCTTTGTTGTGGCCTCAGTTGTTGTGCTTTCTGGTGTTGTGGTCCTGTGGTGGTGCTTTCTGTTGTTGTGGTCTCAGTTGTTGTGCTTTCTTGTATTGTGGTACCTTTGGTGGTGTTTCTGTTGTTGTGGTCTCAGTTGTTGTGCTTTCTGGCGTTGTGGTACCTGTGGTGGTGCTTTCTGTTGTTGTGGTCTCAGTTGTTGTGCTTTCTGGCGTTGTGTCTCAGTTGTTGTGCTTTCTGGTTGTGGTCCGTTGTTGTGCTTTCTGGGTTGTGTCTCAGTTGTTGTGCTTTCTGGTTGTGGTACCTGTGGTGGTGCTTTCTTTGTTGTGGTCTCAGTTGTTGTGCTTTCTGGCTTGTGTTCTCAGTTGTTGTGCTTTCTGGCTTGTGGTACCTGTGGTGGTGCTTTCTGTTGTTGTGGTCTCGTTGTTGTGCTTTCTGTTGTTGTGGTCTCAGTTGTTGTGCTTTCTGGCGTTGTGGTACCTGTGGTGGTGCTTTCTGTTGTTGTGGTTCAGTTGTTGTGCTTTCTGGCGTTGTGGTACCTGGGTGGTGCTTTCTAGTGTTGTGCTCTCGGTTGTTGTGCTTTCTGGTGTTGTGGTCCTGCGGTGGTGCTTTCTTTGTTGTGGTTCAGATGTTGTGCTTTCTGGTGTTGTGGTACCTGGGTTGTGCTTTCTGTTGTTGTGGCCTCGGTTGTTGTGCTTTCTGGTGTTGTGGTCCTGTGGGTACCTGTGTGGTGCTTTCTTTGTTGTGGCTCAGTTGTTGTGTTTCTGGCTTGTGGTACCTGTGGTGGTGCTTTCTTTGTTGTGGTCTCAGTTGTTGTGCTTTCTGGGTTGTGGTCCTGTGGTGGTGCTTTCTGTTGTTGTGGTTCAGTTGTTGTGCTTTCTTGATTGTGGTACCTTTGGTGGTGCTTTCTGTTGTTGTGGTCTCAGTTGTTGTGCTTTCTGGCTTGTGGTACCTGTGGTGGTGCTTTCTGTGTTGTGGTCTCAGTTGTTGTGCTTTCTGGGTTGTGGTCTCGTTGTTGTGCTTTCTGGTTGTGGTACCTGTGGTGGTGCTTTCTGTGTTGTGGTCTCAGTTTTGTGCTTTCTGGTGTTGTGGTACCTGTGGTGGTGCTTTCTGTTGTTGTGGTCTCAGTTGTTGTGCTTTCTGGCATTGTGTTCTCAGTTGTTGTGCTTTCTGGCTTGTGGTACCTGTGGTGGTGCTTTCTGTGTTGTGGTTCAGTTGTTGTGCTTTCTGGTTGTGGTACCTGTGGTGTGCTTTCTGTTGTTGTGGCTCAGTTGTTGTGCTTTCTGGGTTGTGGTACCTGTGGTGGTGCTTTCTGTTGTTGTGGTCTCAGTTGTTGTGCTTTCTGGGTTGTGGTACCTGTGGTGGTGCTTTCTTTGTTGTGGTTCGTGGTTGTGCTTTCTGGCGTTGTTGTATCTTTTGTGGTGCTTTCTGTTTTTGTGGTTCAGTTGTTGTGCTTTCTGGCGTTGTGGTACCTGTGGTGGTGCTTTCTTTGTTGTGGTTCAGTGTTTGCTTTCTGGTGTTGTGTACTTGTGGTGGTGCTTTCTGTTGTTGTGGTCTCAGTTGTTGTGCTTTCTGGGTTGTTACCTGTGGTGGTGCTTTCTGTTGTTGTGCTTTCTGGTGTTGTGGTACCTGTGGTGGTGCTTTCTTTGTTGTTGTCTAGTTGTTGTCTTTCTGGTTGTGGTACCTGTTGTGGTGTTTCTGTTGTTGTGTCTCAGTTGTTGTGCTTTCTGGCGTTGTTACCTGTGGTGGTGCTTTCTGTTGTTGTGGTATCAGTTGTTGTGCTTTCTGCTTGTGGTACCTGTGGTGGTGCTTTCTGTTGTTGTGGTTCAGTTGTTGTGCTTTCTGGCATTGTGGTACCTGTGGTGGTGCTTTCTGTTGTTGTGGTCTCAGTTGTTGTGCTTTCTAGTGTTGTGGTACCTGTGGTGGTGCTTTCTGTTGTTGTGCTTTCTGGTGTTGTGGTACCTGTGGTGGTGCTTTCTGTTGTTGTGGTCTCAGTTTTGTGCTTTCTGGTGTTGTGGTACCTGTTGTGGTACCTGTGGTGGTGCTTTCTGTTGTTGTGGTCTCAGTTGTTGTGCTTTCTAGTTGTGGTACCTGTGGTGGTGCTTTCTGTTGTTTGGGTCTCAGTTGTTGTGCTTTCTGGCTTGTGGTACCTGTGGTGGTGCTTTCTGTTGTTGTGGTTCAGTTGTTGTGCTTTCTGGCGTTGTGGTACCTGTGGTGGTGCTTTCTGTTGTTGTGGCCTCAGTTGTTGTGCTTTCTGGTGTTGTTGTACCTGTGGTGGTGCTTTCTGTTGTTGTGGTCTCAGTTGTTGTGCTTTCTAGTGTTGTGGTACCTGTGGTGGTGCTTTCTGTTGTTGTGCTTTCTGGTGTTGTGGTACCTGTGGTGGTGCTTTCTGTTGTTGTGGTCTCAGTTGTTGTGATTTCTGGTGTTGTGGTTTGGTGGTGCTTTCTGTTGTTGTGGTATCAGTTGTTGTGCTTTCTGGCGTTGTGGTACCTGTGGTGGTGCTTTCTGTTGTTGTGGTCTCAGTTGTTTTGCTTTCTGGTGTTGTTTACCTGTGGTGGTGCTTTCTGTTGTTGTGGTCTCAGTTGTTGTGCTTTCTAGTGTTGTGGTACCTGTGGTGGTGCTTTCTGTTGTTGTGCTTTCTGATGTTGTGGTACCTGTGGTGGTGCTTTCTGTTGTTGTGATCTTGTTGTTGTACTTTCTGGTGTTGTGGTACCTGTGGTGGTGGTTTCTGTTGTTGTGGTCTCAGTTGTTGTGCTTTCTGGCGTTGTAATACCTGTGGTGGTGCTTTCTGTTGTTGTGGTATCAGTTGTTGTGCTTTCTGGCATTGTGGTACCTGTGGTGGTGCTTTCTGTTGTTGTGGTGTCAGTTGTTGTGCTTTCTGGCATTGTGGTACCTGTGGTGGTGCTTTCTGTTGTTGTGGTCTCAGCTGTGGTGCTTTCTAGTGTTGTGGTACCTGTGGTGGTGCTTTCTGTTGTTGTGGTCTCAGTTTTTGTGCTTTCTGGTGTTGTGGTACCTGTTGTGGTACCTGTGGTGGTGCTTTCTGTTGTTGTGGTCTCAGTTGTTGTGCTTTCTGGTGTTGTGGTACTTGTGGTGGTGCTTTCTGTTCTTGTGGTCTCGGTTGTTGTGCTTTCTGGTGTTGTGGTACCCGTGGTGGTGCTTTCTGTTGTTGTGGTCTCGGTTGTTGTGCTTTCTGGTGTTGTGGTACCTGTTGTGGTACCTGTGGTGATGCTTTCTATTGGTGTGGTCTCAGTTGTTGTGCTTTCTGGTTTGTGGTACCTGTTGTGGTGCTTTCTGTTGTTGTGGTCTCAGCTGTTGTGCTTTCTAGTGTTGTGGTACCTGTGGTGGTGCTTTCTGTTGTTGTGGTCTCAGTTTTTGTGCTTTCTGGTGTTGTGGTACCTGTTGTGGTACCTGTGGTGGTGCTTTCTGTTGTTGTGGTCTCAGTTGTTGGCTTTCTGGTGTTGTGGTACTTGTGGTGGTGCTTTCTGTTCTTGTGGTCTCGGTTGTTGTGCTTTCTGGTGTTGTGGTACCCGTGGTGGTGCTTTCTGTTGTTGTGGTCTCGGTTGTTGTGCTTTCTGGGTTGTGGTCCTGTTGGTGGTTTTTAACCTGGTGGTGGGTTGGGGGCTTTCTTTGGTGTGGTCTCAGTTGTTGTGCTTTCTGGTGTTGTGGTACCTGTGGTGGTACTTTCTGTTGTTGTGGTCTCAGTTGTTGTGCTTTCTGGTGTTGTGGTACCAGTGGTGGTGCTTTCTGTTGTTGTGCTCTCAGTTGTTGTGCTTTCTGGTGTTGTGGTACCTGTGGTGGTGCTTTCTATTGTTGTGGTCTCAGTTGTTGTGCTTTCTTGTGTTGTGGTACCTGTGTTGGTGCTTTCTATTGTTGTGGTCTCAGTTGTTGTGCTTTCTAGTGTTGTGGTACCTGTGGTGGTGCTTTCTGTTGTTGTGCTTTCTGGTGTTGTGGTACCTGTGGTGGTGCTTTCTGTTGTTGTGGTCTCAGTTGTTGTGATTTCTGGTGTTGTGGTACCTGTGGTGGTGCTTTCTGTTGTTGTGGTATCAGTTGTTGTGCTTTCTGGCGTTGTGGTACCTGTGGTGCTGCTTTCTGTTGTTGTGGTCTCAGTTGTTGTGCTTTCTGGTGTTGTTGTACCTGTGGTGGTGCTTTCTGATGTTGTGGTGCTTTCTAGTGTTGTGGTACCTGTGGTGGTGCTTTCTGTTGTTGTGCTTTCTGGTGTTGTGGTACCTGTGGTGGTGCTTTCTGTTGTTGTGTCTTAGTTGTTGTCTTTCTGGGTTGTTACCTGTGGTGGTGGTTTCTGTTGTTGTGGTTCATTGTTGTGCTTTCTGGCTTGTTACCTGTGGTGGTGCTTTCTGTTGTTGTGGTTCATTTGTTGTGCTTTCTGGCATTGTGGTACCTGTGGTGGTGCTTTCTGTTGTTGTGGCTTTTTGGTTTTGGTTGTGGTACCTGTGGTGGTGCTTTCTGTTGTTGTGCTTTCTGGTGTTGTGGTACCTGTGGTGGTGCTTTCTGTTGTTGTGGTCTCAGTTTTTGTGCTTTCTGGTGTTGTGGTACCTTTGTGGTTGGGTGGGCTTTCTGTTTTGTGGTCTCGTGGTTGTGCTTTCTGGTGTTGTGGTACGTGGTGGTGCTTTCTGTTTTGTGGTCTCGGTTGTTGTGCTTTCTGGTGTTGTGGTACCCGTGGTGGTGCTTTCTTTTTGTGGTCTCGGTTGTTGTGCTTTCTTGTGTTGTGGTACCTGTTGTGGTACCTGTGGTGATGTTTCTTTGGTGTGGTCCGTTGTTGTGCTTTCTGGTGTTGTGGTCCTGTGGTGGTACTTTTGTTGTTGTGGTCTCAGTTGTTGTGCTTTCTGGTGTGTGGTACCGTGGTGGTGCTTTCTTTGTTGTGTTCTCAGTTGTTGTGCTTTCTGGTGTTGTGGTACCTGTGATTGTTGTGGTCTCAGTTGTTGTGCTTTCTGGTGTTGTGGTACCGTGGTGGTGCTTTCTTTGTTGTGTCTCAGTTGTTGTGCTTTCTGGTGTTGTGGTACCGGGTGGTGCTTTCTGTTGTTGTCGTCTCAGTTGTTGTGCTTTCTGGTGTTTGGTACTTGTGGTTGCTTTCTGTTGTTGTGGTCTCAGTTGTTGTGCTTTCTGGTGTTGTGGTAACTGTGGTGGTACTTTCTGTTGTTGTGGTCTCTATTGTTGTGCCAGGGGTGGTCATATTTTTTGTTGTGGTTTTCGTTGTTGTACTTTCTGGAGTGGTGGTAGCACTGGTTGTACTTTCTGTCACTGTGGTGCTTTCTGGAGCTGTGGTATGGTGGTGGTACTTTCTGTTGTTGTGGTCTCGGTTTTTGTCCTGGGGGGGTACTCTCTATTATTGTGGTCTCTGGTGTTGTACTTTCTGAAGTTGTTGTGCCAGCGGTTGTACTTTCTGTCATTGTGTTGCTTTCTGGAGTTGTGGTATCGATTGTGGTGCTTTCTGTTGTTGTGGTCTCTGTGGTAGTACGTTCTGGAGTGGTGGTGCCTTCTGTTGGTGTGATCACAGTTGTGGTGCTCGTGGTGCTACTTTTGTTGTTGTGTTCTCCGTTGTAGTAATTTCTGGAGTAGTGGTGCCAATGGTTGTGCCAGTGGTCTCTGTGGTAGTATTTTCTGGATTGGTGGTACCCTCTTTTGTTGTGATATCAGTGTTGATGCCTGTGGTGGTACTTTCTGTTGTGGTCTCCGTTGTTGTACTCTCTAAAGTGGTTGTGCCGGTGATTGTACTTTTTGTCATTGTGGTGCTTTCTGCAGTAGTGGTGCCAATGGTCTTACTTTCTGCCATTGTGGTCTCTGTTGTTGCACTTTCTGGAGTTGTGGTGATAGTAGTGGTGCTTTCTGATGTAGTGGTATCTTTGGTAGTACTTCCTGGAGTGGTCGTGCCAGAGGTTGTACTTTCTGTTGTTATGGTGCCGGTAGAGGTGCTATCTGTTGTTGTAGTCTGTGTTGTTGATCTTTCGGGAGTTGTGGCGCTGCTGCTTATTATTGTGGTCTCCTTTGTGGATCTTTCTGGAGTTATGGTGCTGCGGTTTGTTGTTGTGGGCTCGGTGGTAGTACTTTCTGCATTACCAGTGGCCATGATTGTTGTTTCTATTAATGTGGTTTTTATGTTTGAGGTTGTTTCTATCAAGATAGTAGTATAGGAAATGCCGTTGTTCCCAATATCTGAAAAAAAAAAAAAAAATTAAACAAGATACATTTATATATAAACAGTGGTGACCAAAATTATTAGAACATTAGTATTTTCCCAGCTAAAAAATGGTTTTAAGTCAGTTAGTTATATATTTTGCTGTAGTGTGACAATAGGAAATAATATCACTTTACATTTTCAAACATTCATTTTGCCATTAATTGTAATAATCCAGTGAGATTCTTGTACAAGGAGTCTGACAACATCCAGAGCTCCACACAAAGATCTGGGGCCTCATTTATAAAGTGTGCATATGCTCAGATTTGATCGTAGAGTGTGCATACACTTAAATCCACGCCAGCGCTCATATTTATAAAAACGATCTTTGACGTGGAAAAGTGCTTAGCGTCACGTCAGGGTCTGAGCAGACGTACGCACTTTTTATTGTCGGAGTATTGCAGGTTTTTTAAAATATAAGCTGTTCTTGCAGCTCGCTATTCTAAATTATGATGATTAGTAATATTTTATATGTTAATGACATTAATTAGGAGTCGTTTACAAGGCAGAGAGCTGAAACCATTCAATTGCGTGCACGTTCAAGATCATTTGCGATTCATAGATTTCACATCTGAAAGAGACGCGTACGCACATTTTCTGTTCGTACGTTCATTATATGAATCAAACCTACGCATATTCGAGATATGATCATACGATCAAATTTAGGATGGTTTCTGCGCAACATTTTATAAACGAGGCCCCGGATCTCATTATCATCCAGTCTGTCTGTAATGACATGAAGAAAGAACAAATTGAGACTTGAGATAGACTAAAATTCAGAAGAACTGTGGCAACGTCTCCAAGATGCTTCAAGAGACCTACCTACATAGCTACAGTACTGTTAAATGTTTTAGGCACTTGTGTAAAAATGCTGTAAAATGAGCAGAGGTGGGTAGAGTACCCAAAAACTGTACTCAAGTAAAAGTAAAAGTACTTATATAAATATTTACTCAAGTAAACTTAAAAGTAATAGTCTGAATACTTGTAGTAAGAGTAAAAAAAGTATTGGATAAAAAAAACTACTCAAGTAGTTAGTTACTAGTTACTTGGGATCATATACTGTATATATATATAGTCTATTTTTATTTAGATATATAGATAAAATGTATGTAATGTGTGTGTGTGTGTGTGTGTGTGTGTGTGTGTGTGTGTGCACGCGCACACACACACACACACACTGCCGTTCAAAAGATTTTGAATGTTTTTTTTAAATAAAATGTATTTCAGTGATGCAAATCAGAATTTTCATCAGCCTTTACTCCAGTCTTCAGTGTCACATAATCCATTCCAATATGTTGATTTATTATCATTGCTGATCTTTTTAGCTTTATATTCATCAAAGAATCCGGAAACAAAATGTCACAGGTTCCAAAAAATATTAAAAAGCAAAACTGTTTCCAACACTAGTAATAAATCAATTTATTAGAATGATTTCTGAAGGATCATGTGACACTGAAAACTGGAGTAACAGCTAATGAAAATTCTGATTTGCGTCACTGAATTAAATTATATTTTAAAGTATATTAATTATGTGTTATATATGGATAGCATATATGTGACCCTGGACCACAAAACCAGTCTTAAGTCGCTGGGGTATATCTGTAGCAATAGCCAAAAATACATTGTATGGGTCAAAATTATTGATTTTCCTTTTATGCCAAAAATCATTAGGACATTAAGTAAAGATCATGTTCCATGAAGATATTTTGTAAATTTCCTTCTGTAAATATATCAAAACTTAATTTTTGATATGTAATATGCACTGCTAAGAACTTCATTTGGACAACTTTAAAGGTGATTTTCTCAATATTTAGATTTTTTTATATATTCAGATTCCAGATTTTCAAATAGTTGTATCTCGGCCAAATATTGTCCGATCCTAACAAACCATACATCAATGGAAAGGCGACGTATAAATCTCAATTTCCAAAAATTGACCCTTATGTCTGGTTCTGTGGTCCAGGGTATATATATATATATATATATATATTGTGACGAGTCAGCTGCCTCCCCCTAATTATCAGTATCTCCCCGTCCCTTAATCGCCGCCCTTCGTCTATTCGATTATTTGATATTTCTGTTGAATAAAAGCCTCTCCGAGGCCTGACACCACACCCACTGTGTCTGTCGTTTGCTCCTCCCGCCACAATGGTGGAGAATGCGGGCAAGGCGGAGCTTAGACAGCGCAGTTGGGCAACACCCGATGACGTCATCCCCTCTCGCTCACAGAAGTTCGTGAAAACCCGCACTGGGACGGAGGAACAACGGAGACGGCCTCCCAGCCACCAAAGGGGTAAGTGACATTTCTTTTATTGTCATTTACCCTGTGGTTGGTTGAGGCTGTCGACTAAAGCCCGGTTTCTCTGTTCCGGTTCCGGCGCGGTGCGAGAGGGAGAGTTGCCCGGAGAGGAATCCCTGCCCCGCCCACTCCGACCGCTGGAGCCTGGTTGAGGAAGGTAGCACTCCTGTGTGGGCGGCGGCCGGATGACGGGGATGTCACTTGGGTGGGGGAATGTGACGAGTTGGCTGCCTCCCCCTAATTATCAGCATCTCCCCGTCCCTTAATCGCCGCCCTTCACCAGGCTCCCGACGGGAGTGGGTGTGTGAGAGAGGAGGGACGCTGAAAACAGCCAGGTCTGGCGGCGTGTGATGAGGCACACCTGAAGTGAATGGAGCCTCATCACCGCCGCTGTTATATGCCGAGTGCGCCTCTCCTCGGGAGACCAGTCTCTTCCCCGTGCATGCACGCTGGTGTCCTCGTGGGTCCAGGAAGGGAGCGTTGAGCGACGAGAACCGCACCCGCGAGACGGCTGACGGGCCAGGATGCCGGGCCGTATTACCCCTGGAAGCACCGCAGGCCAAAAGGAGGACGAAGCCGCTAGATGAAGCCGCCGCCCTTGCGCCCCGGACACAAGAGGGGAGCGCATGCGGCCGCCAGACTCCGCCCCTTACCTGGACCCTTCCTTCCAGAACACTGCCCCTCCTTCACAACCCCGCAGCACGACGAGGACACCAGATCCCCTGTTTATTTTGGACACTTTATCCCCTTTGGACATTTTATTTTATATTTCTGTTGAATAAAAGCCTCTCCGAGGCCTGACGCCACACCCACTGTGTCTGTCGTTTGCTCCTCCCGCCACAATATATATAGGCTATATATAACCTCTGACACGGTGAAGAGTGAAAACTTCTCACATGACCGCTACTGAACACATGACCGCTAACGAAATTGACCCATATGACTGGTATTGTGGTCCAGGGTCACATGTAATAAATATATATATATATATATATATATACAGTACATATGACTCTGGACCACAAAACCTGTTATAAGGGCCAATTTTTTGAAACTGAGATTTATACATCATCTTTCCATTGATGTATGGTTTGTTAGGATCGGACAATATTTGGCCGACAAAGGCATTTTTCCTGGAACAGGTCGCGCCCGCTGCGCAGAGCTAGCGTGGGTTTGGTGGGTGTTCATTTCATACTCTGTGACAGCTTAATGTATACATTGTATTTAATGTTTAAGGTACATGTACAACAAACTGGTAATGTCATAGTGGTATCGTGTACTGTAATCGAATAGCCTATCTATACCTGTGGAACCATAGACAGCTCACGTGGTGTTCATCTACACTGTAAAAAAAAAAAAGTTGGGCAAACTTAAAATTTTAAGGCAACCAGCTTCAGCAGATTTTTGTGTTTTCTCAACTTCTTGTTTTAAGTTTATACAACAAAAAGTTTAGAAATTTCCTAAAAAATAAGTTGAGAAAACTCAAAAATCTGCTTTAGCTGGTTGACTTAAAATTTTAAGGTAGCCCAACTTTTTTTTTTTACAGTGTAATAAAGATCTTCACTGCTAGCAAACAATATCCTTTGCAGATTTGCTTTCAGTTGACTGTAGATCCAAAGGCACGTCTTCAACGCTCTTGATGTCCTTAACCTTTCTGTTACAACTCTAAGTGAGAACCGCTTCAGACGACTCAGCGCGTGCGGCAGGGAACTGAACGAATCATTCAAACTGATTTGCAAACCGATTCACTGGTTTGCCAACTGGTTTGATCAAGCCTTTGAACAGAATTGACTCAAAGGAATGAATCATTCGTGAATGGGCATTATTCATTGCCAAGAGAAAAGTAGACGGTGCGTTTGGAATAAATTAAAGCATTTTTTACTTGTATTGCATTAAGATAAAGTAACGAGAGGAGCGTCGCTCACAGTAACGAAGTAAAAGTACCGTTTTTTTCACTAAAAATGTATTTGAGTAAGAGTAAAAGTACCCATCTTAAAATATACTCTAAAATTATTAGTTACCCAAAAGATTTACTCAAGTAAATGTAACGAAGTAAATGTAACTCATTACTACCCACCTCTGAAAATGAGGATGCTGTCAAAAATAATGCCATAAATAGGTTTTCTTTATTAATTATCTTCTATTAACTAAATTAAACATTTGGTGTGAGCATCCTTTGCATTTAAAGCAGCTTTTGACCTCGGTGCACTTCCGCATAGTTTTTCAGGTAGCTTTGCAGCATCTTAGAGACGTTTGCCACAGTTCTTCTGGATTTAGTCTGTCTCAGTTTGTTCTGTTTCTTCATGTCACTCCCAGTGTTGGGGAGTAACTAGTTACATGTAACGGCGTTACGTAATTTAATTACAAAATAAATGTAACTGTAATCAGTTACAGTTACTAAGAAAAATGTGTAATTAAATTACAGTTACTTATGAAAATCTTACCGATTACAAGGGGGTTACATTTTAAAATTAACATCCACATTCAGATTTAATTGATTTCTTTCCCAAATTGCATTGACTACTCTAAAATGAGACATACGCCGCGATGCGGAAAACACGGAGTGGTTCGTAGAATCCATAAAAAACGGAGCTCCTATAACGCGGAATGTCAGGGAATATACCACATTTTGGATGAATAAATCAAAAGTAGGTCATTACACTTGAATCAAAACGCGATATGGACTATAGTGTCTGTAAATATTAAGCCGCAAACAGACAAAATATGAATCCTGCACATTCTGTGTGACTCTCAGGCACGGACTGGCCATCAGGAGAACCGGGACAATTCCCGGTGGCCTGGATTTTTTTTATTATAATTTTTTTCTGTTATTATATAATTGCCTGCTGAATGTATTAAAGCGTTTATTTCCAAATTCGCCATTCGATAATAAATCTCTAATTGTGAATCGGTTAGACGTGACTGACAATGCTTTGGCTCGCTCGCGCTCCGCGCCTCTGACAAACGGATTTGATCAGAGTAATCAATGCGAGAGATTGAGTATGGAGTTGAAGCGCGCAGGTGGAGCAGAGAAGCAAAACTACTGTTCAGGATTTCAAGTGCAGGTCAGATTCATCTGTAAATATGCTATTGTAGTTTTGTCATCACTCAAAATACTGTATACTAGCCTAAAGGACATAATCTATTGTAAAGTTACAGTAGTAATTTAGCAGACAAATAATCATATCGTTTTATAATAGGTTTAGGGGGATCTAGGGCAGACAACACAACCCTTAGGAAAATAAACAATGATTTTACTATAAATTCAAAGACAATGGACCATGGTAACCACAGATTAATCATGTTTTTTGTTAAACTAACCATAGTTTAACCATGGAATGTGTAGTAAAAATAAATACAAATGGCAATCCATTTGCCAAATAACAAAAAACATAGTTACTGTACTTTTACTATTATAAAATCATAGTTAATTTTTGTAAGGGAAAAATATGACTCATGTTCAGTATTAGGATTTTTCTATAAAGATATTGTAATGATGTAGTTATTATTGTACTAATTTTGACATGTAGGCAATTTAGAAAGTATAGTTTTGTTAAATCTTGAGTATTAAAGTCATGTGAGAGACAGAGAAATATCAGGGCAAAATAAAGAGACTGAAAATTAAAATGGAAGTGAAGGTGTAGTTCAGGAGAGAACTTTTAATTATTTTGCATGTCCCGAGGTTTTTTTTTTGTGATGGCCATACAAAATATAGGGTTGTCTGTGTTTTAGAATTTGTTTGGGTGTATGAGATGGCCTGGATGAGTGTGAGATTTCCCAGCCTGAAATCTTTTCCCAGTCCGCCCCTCATGGAAATTAATGGCACAGACGCGCGGTTTCATTTACACATACTGAAGCATGCATGTGTATCGCTCGCAATGTTTTCAGCCTCTGCTGCCTCAATATATGAGTAGGCTACATGAACACAAAAACATAATCTCTAAAACTGCTCTGAGTCACTTCATGAGCATGTTACAATTTATTTTGAGAAAACTTTAGTCATGTCATATCATATATACAAACAGACACCAATGTTTCAGGAGTTTAGTACAAAGAATAGGACACATGCTTATAACATGTGATAACCATATTTGGGTCGATGTATATGCTTTTATTTTATTTTTTAAATTAACCGTATATTTAAATTAACCATTTATTTATTTATTTATTTTTTGCTTTTTGTTTCCAAAGCATTAGATGCAGTGTTTCCTGTAGTAGATCTGTGAAGATTTGGTTTCAAAAACAGTATCAGTAAACTATTTCTGATTTTAAATCTGCATTGAACTTCAGATCAATCTCAAAGTAAAAGGCGGTACTAAAGTCTGGTTTTGTGGTGGATGTTCAATTATTATCATCTTAATTCAAGTGATGAAGGATTTTGAAAGTCTGAAAGTAATCAGTGTTGAGCACATACTGTAAGTTTAACCCTGCATGGTGTAAATGTTTGAAAATGATTGACAGTTGAAAACATTCATTAGAAATTTAGAAAAGTAATCAAAAAGTAATCAAAAGTAATCAGTTACATTACTTTAATAAAGTAATTAAAAAATGTACACTACTATTACATTTTAAATAGGGTAACTTGTAATCTGTAACCTATTAAATTTTCAAAGTAACCTTCCCATCACTGGTCATTCCAGACAGACTGGATGATGAGATCAGATCTCTGTGTAGAGCACTGGCTGTTTTCAGACTCCTTGCGCAAACAGATTTTTTTTTTACAGATTTCATTGTCAAACTAGTTTAATAGAAAACAGTAATTGCAAATCCATCTATTTATCTATCCATGAAATAAATCCTACAGATTCCAACTCAGCACAATACATTACCAGTTAAGTCCATGGTTGTAGTGGCTGTTGTTGAGGTTTTCATTGGTGTGACAGTAGTAGAGGTACTGTTAATGTTCGCTACAGCTGAAAAACATTGATACATTTTATGTCAACAACGATCCAATTATGACTTAGGTAAACAAAGGTAAAATGCAAATGTATTTACCTGCGCAGTATGCCAAAGAGCAGAAAGCGGGTTTCACAAACTCATAAACAAAATAATTGCCTGGACAGGCTTTAACTTTAATGGGGTTGGATTGGAAATAGCAGCAGTTATTGTCCCAGTGACCGCAGACATCTCGAGTGACCACTCCATCCTTAACTGTTGGATGTCCTCCTCTCAGCCAGAGTGGAGCATGAGTGCCACAACTATACTCATCAACACATGTGTCTGGCATCTGAACGCTCTGAGCCTGAATGAAGAGACGGTACCAGCCGTTCCAGCTGACCTCACAGTCACACATTATTTCAGAGTTATATTGATTGTTGGTGGATCTCCATGGATCATCTAGCACATTGTAGTTGTTGCAGGGGTCAACAGGAGGAACCACTGTTATAGAAAAATTTAAATAATGTTTTTGCAAAAGTTTATTTTTACATGTTATATACTTTTTACTGTTGGATAGTTGCAAAAAAGTTGCCCAGCTAAATTGTTCAAAAAGTTGCCCTGTACTTTCTATCCATACTGTCTCATTTATTCTAAACAACCTATTAAAGTAAAACCAACAGCAATCTATAGTCTACCTTTATGGACAGCAACAATGCAAAAGTAACAATAATTTTAGGTGCAACAATTTATATATTTTACATAGTTTTTAAAATTATGTTTAAACTCTAATATCTTTCTTTAAAATGTTTTTTTTTAAAAGCATTCAACATGTTTAATGCTTGTCTTGATGTTCAAATTCATTTCATTTTTAAAAGGCTATAAACACTTTTACTCCAATTCATTTCCTTTTAATTTATGTGATTGTAAATCATGGAAAATATTGCAGCTGCAAATATATTCTGCAAGCAGCTCAGTGATACTAATGACACAAATCTGAATCAAAACCTTAACTGCACATTTCACACACAGTTATTTACATAAAATCACAAAAATGAATCTGATCTGCTCATGCAAAACAATAGTCCTCCAGATTTAAAAACATTACATTACCAGTTGTAATTGTGTATGTAGTGTTGATGTTTGTTGCATCTATAAAAAGAGAGAGGGAGAAAGAGATTAAAATCAAAGCAACATAGATCAAATTATGACTTGAAAATATATTATATTTACCTGCACAATATGCTAAAAAGCAGAAAGCTGGTTTCACAAACTCATAGACATAAAAATCTCCTGGACAGGCTTTGACTTTAATGGGATTGGACAGAAAAGAGCAGCAGTCATTGTCATAGTGACCGCAGACATCTCGAGTGACCACTCCATCCTCAACTGTTGGATGTCCTCCTCTCAGCCAGAGTGGAGCATGAGTGCCACAGCTGTCCTGATCAACACATGTGTCTGGCATCTGAACGCTCTGACCCTCTAAGAAGAGACGGTACCAGCCGTCCCAGCTGACCTCACAGTCACACATTATTTCAGATGAATATTGATTGTTGGTGGCTCTTCGAGGATCATCCAGCTTAATATAGCTGTTGCAAGGGTCGTCTGCTATGGAACATTAAAATGAATTTCATGAAAATTATTATTGAATTCTTATTGAAGTTGTTGAAATCAAAACACTGAGCATCACTTTTCCTTTAGCAGTGACAATGAGGATATAAAGAGCCTAACATACCCTACTATTGTAGGGTAGTGCAAATTAAATAAATATGGTAGTGGAAAATGGAAAAGAAATGTGGAATGTGTAGCTCAGGATGTCAACTGTGGCAAATGCACACACCTACAGCTGTGGTTTTTAAGATGAAATTCCATGACGTACTAGTACATTCCATTAGTTGCATACACTATTGCGACATGCTCAAAAACATACTTTTTTAAATACTTTTAAGGCAAATTCCAACACAGCACAAACTTTTCACAATCCATTTATTTTGAGTAAATTAAAACAGTTTGTTAAAGAACAATGTCTAATTCCACTATCAGGATGGACTGGGAATACTAGAGACTTTCATGCCATGAAATCACAGAAAACATGTTTAAATTCTTAAATTACCGCACTTTTCAATCAACTAAGTTGTGGGGTAATTTTAATTGCATTTATATTTTTTTACTATATATTTTATTAAGTAAAAGTAATATTTTGCTTTTCTCCACATTAATTCAAAACAATTAATACAACGATCCAAACAGATGCTTTCGTTTAGCCAGCAATTTCAATGCATGTTATTCATAAAGTTACACAATGAAGATCTTTTTGTTTTTCCTCAACAGATTTTGTCTAATGAAAAGCTAGAGGTAATATGGGAAGCAGTAATATAACTTGTGACGTGAACCTTTTATTATAAGCACTGTTATTAGCAAATGAATGGAAAGAATTACCTGTTAATTGTCCGTCAATTATTTCACCTTTAAAGCAAAAGAATATAAGAATAATGCTTTAATTTGAAAAGATAATACAGTCATTTTATGTTTTCGAATACAGCATCATTCCAGTGTTTTTTGGCCACAAAAACATGTATAAAAAGATGTATAAAACACTCACCATACAGTAGCAATATTGAAACACACAATGAGAATATGAACCTCATTGTGAATAGCGGCACCTCCTACACCTGCGCACATACATATACACGTGAAATATGTTTCTATAAGTATTGTAGTAAATTTCGTTTAATTGCTGTCAAGACTGGGAAAAACTATTTAAAAGCAGTTATTTACCGATGTTTATACAAAATTTTATGACATATATAACAATATAATGTTACTTATAATTTAGATTTATCAAAAGCAGATGACTGAAACAATGATAACAGCTCAGTGGGCTAAAATGAGGCAAAGTGACTTTACCTGAGAAAAAACTTTGATACACAGCAAACTCCAAAACACAGTGATGCTTAATCCAGTTACGGAATACAATGAAGAACGAACTTCAGGTCTCACAATATTGTCTATGACTGTATTAATAAATGTGGGTGGACCTTTTCTAAAACCTGGGTTGGGTTAAACAATACACCACCTCCAACAATAATTCAAACCAGTTTTTCTTTCTTTTTTTTCATGTCACATGACGCCAGTATTTCTTTGTGCACCTGCCTTTGAGAAAAACATGTTTTAGCCTTGAATAGATGGGTGTAGATAGAAGACAATCAGATTAACCTGTATTATGATGAGACACATTCCCAAAATCATTAGTCTATCAGGACTATTTTACAGTTGCTTTTACACATTTACTCAAACTGATCAATGTTCTCAAAACAGTTTATGGAGCCATCTGAACAGTTCTTAATTTTCTTGAACATATTGTAAATGATTCATGATTTAATACAAATTGCATACAACACTGTCTTAAAATTCTACACACAAACATATCTGATTCAAGGTTGACCACAACTAAGCCAATCTTTCACAAAACACAATTTACAAAATGTTCATTTAACGATTATGATTTCTCTACATAGAATTTAGTTACCAGAAGAAGAGAAAGAAGTGCAGCATGGAATGAACAGAGAAATAAGAGAAGAAATAGGAGGAAGAGGAGAGATGATAAAAGAAAGAGTGGAGGAAGTAGAAAGAGATTATGGGAGAAAAGTAGGAGATGATATATGAAAAAAGAGAGGAAGAAGAGAGAATAAGAGTGGAGGGCTTTTAAAGAGAAAAAATAAATATACATAAAGGACACAGGGGAACCTCAAATAAATCAATAACTGTGATGGTGTTTTGAATCAGTGGTCAGAGAACCCTGTTTTCCTGCTCTGTTTCTGGGCCATAAAATACAGAAAGATAAATTAAAGTAAGATTTACACAGAAAACCTTCTCATCCTCATCCATTGTAATAAACGAACCACAACAGACAAATCAAGAGTCTGTCTGGACGGCTGTTATCAATGTTTCTGAGATCATTTGGCTTAGTCTGGACAATTTATGTAAAATCAGTGATATGAATCCATAATGACATAATTTGCACTGACCTGTCTTTTTAAACCACATTACGTAGTTGTCCACTATCAAAGTGGTTTGTGAGATTGATGTGACCTATACCCACATGGTGAATAAAATACACATTTTTAATCTCCCTGTAGTAATTTGGCTCTGCAGAGACTCAGGCCTCAAAAGTATAACCTAATTTAAAGGCAGAATTCAGCCATGACAAATCAAGTCCTTTCCCACTGTGATACTGAATTATTTTTTATTTATTTTATGTTAGTTTCTAACTCATCTGTTCAAATTCATTTACTATATGTATTCAATCTTACAAATTACTTTTCACTTCATATTGTTTTGCGGTTACTACAGCTGAAAGAAAAAAAAACAGAATCTTGGGTGGATCTGTGTCCTCTGGCCCTTTTATGGTCTTGCCCATGATATAGACATCAGCAGCATAATGACGTGCATGTATGTGAATGTGTGTTATGAGCATTTTTTAGTGTGCGCCAAAATGAAGTTATTTTTATTTCCAAACTATTCTTATATATTGACTGGGAGAGGCCGCCGTCATTCAAGGTGGATCAAAGCGTTATGCAGCCTCACCTGTGTGAACAATCAGTACGATCACAATACACAGATTTTTTTTGGTGATCTAAGAAATAACTAAACCTCACCCTATCAACCAGTGCTGCAACATTCTTCAGATCCTTTAGAAACAAATGTTCATTGCTACACACAACTGACGCAAATAAGTATCAGTATCATCACAATAGAAAATAAAGAGAATTGCACAGATGGGATAAAAATATCAATATCACATTTATCTCAATATTATAGGCCTATTACTCAAAAACTTAAGGAAAACAGATTATGAAGCCAGCTTTGTTACATCACTTGTTCTTTTGATTTGTCCTTTTATTTCATATTTGAACAAACATGTTTTGTTTTTTTATATCCCTGTCTTTTATGTAAGATTAATTTATTGCATTATACATAATATACATCATAATTAAATTGTAATTATTTTATGTGGGTGAACACATTACATTATTACAATACTGACATTTTGAGACCTACAGCCAGTGAGGTCACTTGCATATTAATTAATATACTGTATTCCAGTGGCGTTCCGTCCATATAAGCTGTGAATGCTCTGCATACCCAGGCCATTTGAGAGAATAAGTTCACGGGATAACTAATATAAACATGATTATATGTTGATCCCTTGTCGTTTGAAATGTAACTTAAAGCTTAAAGAGTTAGGAATAAGTATGTAAAAAGATTTATTTGCCAAACAGCAGTAATTTTCTGTAAATCTACATCAGTTATGGTTGCTTCCGGGCGAGCGGATTCTCCGCAGCTTTCTTGCCTCCGCTCTTAAGCCGGCTCACACTGTGCGATTTTGGTCACGATTTGCTCGTCTGAGACAAATTTTGAAAATCCTAAAAGATTCCTATAATCCTAGGCTAAAATCTGTAGACTTTGATCGCTGGTTTGACATGTTCACCGACAGCCGATTAATGGCTGTTGCGATCAAATTTCACCTCCGGCGAAGTTCTGGCAGTGTCAGAAGATTTGGCACACAGTCCTGCAGTGTGACTACCCCTACGATGAATGCCAAACTGTCTCCGTTTTTGAAGACAAGCTATGAGCAGAATTAATGCTAGAGAATTATTCTATCTGCCATAAACTCCGGCGCTCCGTCCTCCGCTCATGGAATTCATCTGATACGTTGCTGATACTGGTTGCGTCGCTGTTTTCATGTGGGTGTGTAGAGCTGCATACACTATTCTTCTTAAATACGCCGGTATTGCCGCCGTTCATATACTTTTCATGATAGCCAACAGTTCGGTCCCGCGTGCAATGCAGTTCGTAGTCACTGGACGTGTCCGGACAAGTTTTCTTGCGTGCACCTGTTTTTAACTCGTCTTGACTGTCGTACAGTCTGACATTAATGACAACTGAGATCCCACAGTGTGACATGATCATCATGTTTGTGCAGTCTGACAAGTACAATCCTAAAGGACTTTTAAAAAATCACACAGTGTGAGCCCGGTTAGGCAGCTGACTTGTTGCCTCGCTGCCCTGTCAGGCAATGACTTCAAAGGCAGTGTTGTTGCACGAAGGCACCTCATAAAACAGATTTTGGACAGGCTTCTGAGGCAGCGTAACCGTTTAATGATCTACAACAAAATAGAACGAGTTTTGGTGATAACTAAATGAATATTTAATCACTACAACACTGGTTTCTCGCTAGAAATAACATCAAAAGTGCAAAAAGTTAGTCAGAAATATACATGTACACACAAACTGACCACCAAACGCAACTTTCAGACGCCATCTTTGAAGGATACATCTATGCAGCCTTCAGAAATCGATCAGATGAAGGCATCTCTTGAGACAGGAAGCAAAGGCAGCATTTTTCAGTTTTCGGTTGCAGCCTATGACTCGTCAGCATTGAGGCGCGTTCTCATTGGTTTACTGGTCTGTGGCTGATTTAATGCGCGAGGTAAGCTGTCCTCGAAGCGCTCGCCCAAGCGGAAAAATGCGCTGTTGCTGTCAGATCTCGACTGCCGAAAATCACATCGTGTTTGATGCAAAACCAACTCGACTAGATCAAAAGAAAAAAACACACTGTAATTGTATGTTTATGTTTTCTCAAGCAAAGCAAATTTTAAAAGTCCACTGAAAACACATCTTCTTATATTTTTGGTCATAAACAACGTATGTTGAAGATAGGCTACATTATTGTCAACATGCCTAAGCGGTAAACAAACAAAAAAACAGTTGATAAAAATGTGGGCTATATGTTAATAATAATAAAAAACATCAGGAAAAGAAAGAAACATGAATCCTCTGAACATTTTGAACATGTTATTATTCCCTTTGTTTTGCGTATGCTCGTGTCGCTTACACTTAAGGCCCTTCTCTGATTTTATTGTTGTCTGCCATGTTGCAATGTTACTTGGCAATATTTTAAAGATATTATTTTTGGGGTATTTTGCATGGTCTGTGAGTAGTGTCACCTGGGTTTGAGTTTTAACTCCTATTCACTGAGAATAAAAAATAAAATAAAAAACCTTTAGCAGATGCAGAGACATATAGACCGGGGGAATCCCCCATCTCCCTCTGAATATTACCTATAATAACTTAACGTGAAAACGTTATTTTGGCGGTATTTACTTAGGAAACCAGCTATATTTTTCTAGCATTCGAATGTATAAACCTGAAACGATAGAAGAAGGATTGGAGATTAATTTCACTTACAAGTAAGGTAGGAAATGTGCATACTTTTAAATCGACACCTGCCATGGTGGTTCTTATTTGTCATCTTTGAGTGCGTCCCAAAAGCTGATCGGGGGAGGGGAGGGGCTTAATATTATCACTCAGCATACCCGGTTAAAAAAGTCACCGCTCGCCACTGCTTTATTCATATATAGCATAATATAGATATTATGTATTGAGAACATCATTGGCGCCGCCATGTGGTTGCGACGATCGCGTGCTGATGACGCAGCAGATCAGGCAGTGAAAGCCCTGTCGTGTGCGAGCATGTTGCAACAAAAACATTTCTGAACAGGTTTTTTTTTGGCAGCAACAGCTTCTTCTTTGCCTTCCTATCTTCTTTGCCCACATTTAATGTCATTTATTAAATAAATAAATAAGTTATTTTTAATTTTCACAATTCACAATGTATGTATAGTTCCACAATCAACCAATCAATAATTAAACATTTTCAATACAAATCAGAAGTCAAGCTGCGATCCCAAACAGGACCACAGGGAGACGCCAAAGAACACTAAACCGCCTGCCTGTCCTAATAATCCATTCAGAATCACTAAATCTCTTGACCAGTGTAAGATCTAAAACACCTTCAGCCAGTTTGTATTTAAGCCAAATAGATGGTGTGTACCAGCACACTTCAAGCACTGGCTGTAACTACCAACAAGAGATGATACAGCTTCAGTGAGGCGGATACAGCCATCTGTCACACGACATTAATGCGATTGGATTGGAAATAGCAGCAGTTATTGTTCCAGAGACCGCAGACATCTCGAGTGACCACTCCATCCTCAACTGTTGGTTGTCCTCCATTTAGCCAGAGTGGAGCATGAGTGCCACAACTATACTCATCAACACATGTGTCTGGCATCTGAACGCCCTGACCCTGAATGAAGAGACGGTACCAGCCGTTCCAGCTGACCCAAGTGTCACACATTATTCGAGAGCAGTGGTGCAGTCTACGTGATATGCAGGTATACGTCGTATACCCACTAGGAAAGGTCAATGATTTCCGCGAGGATATGTAACAACATTGTTCTGTAACAGAACTTTCACATGTTCATTCATAAATTCACCTCGTCTGTGTTACGAAGCACCGACTTTTTGAAAATAACGCTGTGTTTCTGTTGATGACCAGTGCTATTGCGCAACTCTTGCGCAGCATTGAATGTGAATCACTAAAGGAGATATGAAACTATATTCTTTCAGTGTTTTCGTAAGTCTGCCTCTGAAGCTGCTGCTGCTTCAGCTGCAGCAGATGACACGAATCGCGTGAATGTTTTAATTGGTAAGGCTTAAAGAAACGTGCAAATGATAAAGTTTCATGAGGACGCACCAGTGACCCCATCGGAGCAGTGACAGATCAGTCAGCTGTCCAGAGCATCTTTCACACTGGCCTCTGATAGTCATTACCTGACCTGGTCATGATCAAAATATGTTAGCTTTGCTTGGCAGCATAAAGGAAAAGTATGCAATTATTTGTAAATTTACCTGACTGAAAATGAAAGTAAATGAGGGGAGTTGAAAGATTTCTTATCCTGTGGCTCCCTCTAGGCTCTAGTGGACTGCAATGGACTCTATGCACGACTACTTCCGCGTTTCGTGTCAGTTGCTCCGCAACTTCCGGTGCTTAGCCGGAAGCAGTTTTTCCCTACCGTTTCAGTGAGCGCTCTCAGCATGGCATTTTACACTCGCTGCTTGCAAGAACTTCCACGGATTACAGTGAACGATGTCAATCGAATTGTAAGATTAGCATCGGTCACTCCTTCAAGTAAAAAGGAGAAGGGCTTCAAATTGTATGTTTCGAGCTATATCGACAACTTTGAAGGTACGTATTCTCAAGCTAACAAGCTAACGTTAGCTAGCTTCATTTGTGACAGTGCATACTCTTATAGGACGTGTTTTGTTTACTTAACCTTTTTAAGATATTCTGTTTTTATAGTCTCGCTAATGATATTATGTTAATACGATCTGTATGACCCTTTAAAGCTATGTCATTTTTTTCAGTCTCTGAAAAGGATCAGGTGACAGGAGAGATGAAAAAAATTATTCATTGAATTTACTAAATTTTTTTAAGGTAAGTGGTTGCAATCAATTTATTTTAACTACATTTAAATAAACAAATTTAGTTTACTAACTTTCAACTAAATTAGTTTATTTAAATGTAGCTAAAATAAATTGATTGCAACCACTTACCTTAAAAAAATTGAGTAAATTCAATGAATCATTTTTTTTCAGTGTGACTTGTGTCATATCTATGAGGAAGACAGAGAAGCCACATAGTTTGAGAGTAGGGAGACAATACTAGAGAAATAAAGGATGAATTTATTGTTCATATTTTAAAATGTTTACATTTTCTAAACTTTTTTTAAAATTCAATTTCTATTAATTTATACCGTAAGTTTAGAAATGCAGACATAACAAGTCTATTCAGTAAATAAGTTTAGCACTTTAAAAGAAAGATACTGATTTTGAAAGAGTTATATATATATATATATATATATATATATATATATATAGATAGATAGATAGATAGATAGATATTTATTTCATTTGGGGCCATCTATTTACTATGTCATTGTTTAACTATCTTTACAGATTACATTAAGGGACTCCAAACCTGTCATACTGTCCCAGTGTAGCTGTTCCTGTGTTGCTGTGTTGCACTATTGTACCAGACTGCACATTAATCTCAGCTTGGCATCATTGCAGTTCCTCCAGTTCGCAGCTGTACTGAAACTGAGCAGAGCTGGCACAAACCACGAACAATGGTAAGTTTAAGTGAATTTTTCAAAACTTTTAAGAATAAATGATATTAAATGATTGCTTTCCTAACATCATTCCTGGAGGCACACAAACCTTGTTTTAAATTCAACTCATTGCTCTTTAAAAGACCTAAAACTTGTGTCAGATTAGTGAGATGTCCAAGACATGCACTGTTGGTGGGCCTCCAGGAACAAGTCTGGCAAACACTGGTTCATACTAAAGTGACTATTGGTATTCCTAGGGAGTCCGGCCAGGTCCTGTCAGTGGGATGGTGGTTATACTGTATCTGCACGACCTAAAGAAAGGAAACTTGCTGATGGCTTAAGGTGCACAGTGCAATCAGTTACTTACTTAATGTAGAAGTATAATATGGGATTGTTTAGGATTGTTTACTATGTGGACAAAGGGATAGTTCACAAAAAAGTCATGGCATTTACTCACTCTCATGTCATTCCAAACCCGTATTACTTTAACACAAAAACATATATTAGGCAGCATGATTGTTTCAGTCACTATTCACTTTCATTGCATCTTTTTTCTCCATACAATAAAGAATGGTAACTGAGTCTATAAAATTGAGCAACTTATTTTTCATACTATTTTTATTATTATTTGTTTTTTACTATTTTTCATTTCAGGAGTACCTTGTATAAAGGTATTTCAAGCGACTTGCCTGACCTCTCAGTCCTGCAAGTGGCAGAGGTGTATAAGGACTTTACCAGCACTACAGCCCCTTTAGTCACCAATGGGGATGTCCAGTGATGTTTGGATGGTGGATTCTGCTTTCGGTAAAGTTCAGGCTGGGAGTGTTCTGTCATACCAACAGCCAGCAGCAACAACACGCAACATTACTCCCCATCAAGATGCCCCATAACTAACTAACAACTAGAGCAATATTGGAACATTTTTGATACTATGACCACTGACTCAACCCTCACCCCATCTTGCCTTCTAAAGAAGAACAACTGAACCAGTTCATTCATCATAGCTGTCAGAGTTAAAAGTAAAATAGCATGATGATGATCATTAATCTTTCTCATATTTTTACTGACAACCATCAAACTTTTTTCCTCATTAACCCTTTGGATCATTCAGAACTTTTTCATACATGCTTAACACTAAATGCCTGGATAAGATACTAAACACAATACAAGAAAATAAAGTAATATTAGATCTCTGATATGATATCACATATTTTATTTTCACTAGTGTGAAAGTCAGTCTTTTATAGAAGTATTTCCTTACCACATAATCCATTTTTTAAAAGTTAAAAGACTGAAAAAGAACCACACAACAGGAATTATGTTTTTGCATGATTTGAACATGAAGCTGTTGGTCTTTGTTGTTGCAGCACATGCAGTATATAGCAATTAATGTAAGTTATTAAATAAGAATTCAATCAGAACATACAATAACGGTAATTAAATAAAGGAACCCAAAACCAGTGTGGCATCAGTTTTACAGAAATTAAAATGGTAATATGCATGTATAATGTTGCAACTTTTGAAATTAATTAAATGAGGGTCAGGACACTCATCAGAGGAACGAGTAACAGCATCAAAGAAGCACACAGACAAGAAGCCTCAGCCTACCTTCACTTAATCTGGGACCCACTTATCTGTGAACAGGAATTATAATGCAATAAAATGTTAATGACAGTAATAATCATAAACCTTTATTACAAATGATTCAAATAAATAAAATGTTCACCTGTGTTCCCTTCAGACATTGTCAGAGGACCCATGGATATGGAAGCACTGTCATGGAAGTCCAGAGACCTGCGCTCTCTCCGCTGGTGTCCAGAGTTACAGTCCTACAAGAGAAAAGAGAAAATCCAGGTTGTGTGAATCCCTGATAAATATCACTGAACAAATATGAAACAGCAGTGCAATTCTTAGAAATTCTAAGCCAAAACAAGTTTTTTTTTAGCAGCCTTGAATATTAAACATTACCACCATACCAACCTTACTTAGTGTTTGATCAACAAGTGTTTATAAGCAGCACATTTGTAAACCTTCACATTTACCCATCATTTTATAGAAAATTAATATAGGCCTATACATGGACAGAAAGACAGACAGAGACACGGCTAAATGATGTTGTTCTTTAACACACTGAAAAATCATTTCACAACTACAGTACTAAAGCTACTCTCGAAAATGTAACATCACTGTTTAAAATATGAGAGTTATTGTAAACTCACCGTTGAGCAGCGATTGCTTGACAGAAGGCAAAGGTGAACAGCACAGTGCAGGTAAAGCTTAGTGGAGTTTGCAGTGAAGATAAACATCCTGAAGGAGAAACGGCTGGATGTCGAGACGCCGTTCTGCAGCAGCTCCACTGTGTCATCATTTGGATTGGGACACCTGAGAATAGCAATTATGACAATCAACAAATCAAATCTTTTCTTTCTTTCCACTAAGCAAAAACAGAATCCTGTGCTTTAGTCTTGAAATACTGAGACAAAATTTCTCAGGTAATCCTATAGCACAGCTTTACTCTGTAGCAATGAGATCCCAGCGGAGACTGTAATCAGGATCATTCACAGGTGTAGCCCAACACGTGTCCATCACCAGGGCAAACTGGCGGCTGTCAACCCCCTCAACACGAACTTCCACATTCATCTTCTGGTCGAGCTCTGCATCCACTCTACCAGTGAAGGGCCAGGTAAACTCATCATCCAAATTCACAAATTCACATTCTTTTATGTTGGTGAGATGTGATGACTCGTGAGTGACGGGGTTTTGGTGCTATAAAGGGCAAGATTTAAATGTGCAGCTATATATTCATTCATTCATTTTATTTAAGTGATTGTGATGGCAAAGTGGCCTAAATATAAGTTACACGATAAGTCAGGTCAAGTCTGCTTTATTGTCAATTCTTCCACATGTACAGTACATACATGCAGAGAATTGAAATTGCGTTACTCTCTGACTAGAGCTGCGCGATTAATCGTTAAAAGATCGCGATCTCGATTCAAATACCCACACGATCTAATTTCTGAATGACAACGATTCGCCCGTGTCTATTAAAACTTTGAAAAAATCATACGGGAACATTCAAATCTGCATTCGCGCTGCTGCTGATCCAGAGAGCAGACAGTTAACATGTTTAGGTAAGAAAAAGCTTCACAAACAGTCTTTTCAACTACACAGTATTATTTCTGTCTTACAGTCATTCATAGAAATACTGGGATAAAAGTTTATAGTTCGGCTTCAAACATTGATGTCTATGGTAGCGATCAAACAGAGCCACTCATCTTTTGAAAGCAACTGGCGCTTCAAATAACGGTTGTGTCGATTGCATCATTTCTCCACTAGGTGGCGACAAGTGACTGTTAAAAAATGTATTTGTTATTGAATCATTCATTCGAGATTCGTTCAAAAACACTGATTCATCCATTAATGAAACAAGTGAGGTATGAGTGAGTCATTGAATCATTAATACAAACCAATTTTTCATCATTTTAATTCTAAAAGTTGGAGTATTAAATGCACTATATTTTAAATACATATACCCCGGGTTTCACAGACAAGGCTTAAGCCTAGTCCTAGACAAAAAAATTAAATCTGAGCTGTTTCAACTGAAAGAAACTCGCATTGACTGATCTTAAAATATATCAGTGCCTTTGTTTTGTCTCAAGATGCACACCAGTAATGTTTTTTTCTAAGCATGTTTATAAAAATGTCTTAATTGAACTATGATCTAATCCTGGCTTAGTCTAAGCCCCGTCTGTGAAACCTGGCCATACTGTATTATATATTAAAATGTTTAATAATTCATTTAAATTAAACACTTTTAAATAGACTGCAGCCATTAATATTTTGTCACACATTATTTTGTTTAGTTCAGAATCGTGGGAGAATCGTGATCTCTATTTGAGAAAAAAAATCGTGATTCTCAATTTATCCAGAATCGTGCAGCTCTATCTCTGACCCTTGGTGCATACAGTTAACATTAAACACTGACAGTCAGTGCTTAATTTGTAAATGAAACATTGCAGCGTGAGCCAGAGTGCGCGCACACACACACATCACACACCGGATGCGTGTGCGCACCCAGATCACTTGGACATGGTTGTGTACAAGAGGTAAAAAAAGATATAAATACTGTTCGTTTTCTCACACAAACTGCTCGTTTTGTGTCTTAGGCCATCAATGTGTAGTTACGATGGGGAATTGTTTAATTTGGATTTCTCTGTGCATGTTCTTTTTCCCTCTTATAGAGACAGTGACCTATACCTGCCATTATATGACTGACAGACTAGAACGGTTTGACCTAAAAACATCAAAATTGGATCTACTGAAGAAAAAAAGACACCTACATCTTGGATGCCCTTGGGGCAAGCTGATAGATACCAAATTTTAATTTCAAAGTGAACCATCCCTTTAATGCAGTCCACGTAGCAAGGTTTTTTTTTAATTATATAATAAAAAGAAAACAGATAGAATAGAAAAAGAATAGAGCAAGCTAGTGTTAGAGGCCTTTTTTGCTTTTGTTAATTGTATAATAAATAAAAAGAAAATAAATAGAATACAAAAAGAATAGAGAAGCTAGTGTTAGTTTTTAATATTATTATATATATTTTTACGCTTTGCAGGTTGTCTTACTCTCTATGTGTATGACCAAAAATAGAGTATTTAATAGCCTATGTCAGCTGTTTGATCGCATCGGTGCCTCACGCACACACACACACACACACCACATATTCTAGAAATTCAAACTTGCCATCACAGTCTGTTCATTATCAAAATAAAATACATGTAACCCTGGGTTAATTTATCATTAATATTATCATTTATTTATTTACTACTCTATTTTTTCCCTTGTGACCAAAGCGTCTAAATAATGTACCTGTTCAGACATGTCTGTCAACAAGTTTTGTTTGACTTAATATTATGGAAAAAAAGTGACTTAATCCCGCCTAATGTCAAGTAGAGCAACTGTGATTGGTCAGCGAGGTTGTCAGTCAGGGAGAGGGAGAGACAAGGGAAAAAAAGAAGTGCGTAGGTGATGTTTTCGGCATGAGAACATAAAAGTGCGTCACTTTATTTGTGAATAACGTAGTCAGAACGCTATTGTTTGATGTGTTAATCAGCATATTATTCTGTTGTAAAGTCAACCCGACGCGAGTCGGAAGAAATGCTGTTTTAATGCTTGATCGCCATTGCAGTAAACGGGACTAACGTGGATCGCCGGTGAGAAACTTAAATCAGGTTTATCACTTAAATCAGCGTTTGTAAGAGAGTTATAGGTGATCAGAGTGATTGCCAAAGACTGATAGTGCATCGACTGAGAAGTGCATTGAGGAAATCCAGATAGCGCTCCTAATCGCCGAGTGGTTAGGGGTTCCTCTGGCATCGCAGGAGTGTCACGGAGTTTGCCGACCGATCACAGCCTCACGTGGACTGATCCGACGGGCGACGGGATCCTTGAACACTTTCAAGTTCATTCAGGTACATTTGTTTGTTTATTTGTGCTCTTCAAGAGCGAAGCGGCCATTTTGCGTTTCACTCGGCCTCAACGCACTCAAGCAACGTTTCAGGCCTGCAACGGGGGGTATGTTTGTGTGAGTGAGTGTGGTGGGCCCACAGTTCAATACTCTGTTATTGATTGAGAGTACATCAGCAATCAGGGTTGCATTTGTATTTCTAATTAAATCTGAAGTTTGTTTACGTACAGTATTTCTATTTTAAGTCTTCCAAAGGACACTGATATATTGGTCTACACTTATTGGAGGCAAATTTGTACTTCCGAAGGGAAAGAACTGAAGTTTAATTTGTAAGAGTGTTTCAGTGAAAACCTCTATTTTGATATTTGTGTAAACATTTAACCCTTTAAGTGTGTTGTTGTGGAAAGGGAAAAAAAAGTCAAACCAGCACTGTATTTGAAGGAAAAAGTTTATTTATAAGTTGAGAGAACAGATTCTGATTCCTCTTTGACTCCTTCTGTTTATCTGCTTTGGAATAAATTTGTGTATTTCTGCTACATAGTGTGGTCACTCAAATAGTATTGAGAGGTAGCTAATATTTGTAAGAAGTAGTATAAAAAGCAGGGTCACAGTTGATTTTAAGTAAAATCACGTCGAGAGACACAATTAAAAGAATCTGGGTTCTAGCGCCAACGGTTCAAACAGGTAGATTCACCTAATACCTGAAGAAGGCGCTACATACAGTCAGCCAAACATATCAATTTAAAGAGTCCGTAGTAGGCTATAACTGGTCTACAGCTGCTGTTATGCCAAGCGCATTTTTGCGCATGTGAAGAGAATGATCTTTTCCATCGATATGCGAACGCACATGAAGCCTATAGTCTATATTATAATAATAGTTTAACATTGAAATACATTGAGAATATGGAAACATTGGATTTGTGCCGAATGAGAGAGGTACGTGAGCCCACGGTACTTTCAGTTTCGCTTGAGTTTTTTCATTCTTGATCTGTTCTGCATACCGTTACATTTAAATGATTTGTTTTGGAGTGGGGGGCTATAGGCTATGATTATAGTGTTTATAAGTTTTACATTATAATATTTCACTTTATTTGGTCTTATTGCTGGTATTATTACACTCTCTCCAAATGTTCCCGCTGCTCACAAAACAAATTATTGTTGTGAGCAGCGGAACTTTTGGAGAGAGTGGGTTCAGTAGCACCAATCAATGAGAGCGATTTTGAATTTAAGAAAGCTGATTGGTCAATAATATGTTGTGGACCAATACATAATCTACAAATCATGCTCCAAATACATCTGCATAACCCCGCAATCGCTCTGTCTCGTATATGCACACACTCACTGTCACGATCTGCACTTGTTAATGCCGGATCTTTAGAAACAAATACCGGAACGCAAAAATCCAAAATCTGACATTTTCCGGAACAAGATCCGGCTCAAATTAAGCACTGATTTTCCCCCATTACCTTGAAGATCATTTCAACTGCATTTTGTGTCCCTATTATAAATTGCTTATAATACATTCAATAAATGCATATCTATATTGCCGTTACCCTCTCCTTACAGACTCACAGTGCTTGTGTTATGCTGTTCACAGTACATTGAATGACTTGACTCTCTATCATGATTCAAATGTGACAAACATCTTAGTCAAATACAGTACTGCTTGCAATCATGCTTTGCCTGTTTGTATTTTATTTAGTTCTTGTGTGCTTTTAAAACAATTAGGTCATTTGGAAAAGGTTGTTTGTCAAATTTGTCATTATATTCATACATTTTTTACTTTATATTTATACATTTTATAATATTAATTTAATCTGAGTACAGTAAACTGTTGTCCAGTTTCAATGTTTCTAAAATTTCGAATAGGGTGCCAACAAAGTCTGACCCTGATCACATATTTCAGGTTTGTTATTTCTAAAAGTCTGCTACCCAATTTTTATAAAATGTTGTTGAATTGAAAAAAGCAACTGCAGAACAGGAATGATTTTTTAATATTTTTGCATGATTAAGCAAGAATAAAAAATAATATGATTGTCTTTGGTAATGTAACAACCTCTGAAGTAAAATAAGATTAATGTAGTATATAACAATTCATGTAAATTATTAAATACCTGATTATGGAACATAAAATAACATTTATGACAAGGAAAAATTCAGTGATCCTCAAACATTCATTAAAATGTCATTAGAAATTATGCATGCAAAATATTACATTGTGTTTGAATAAAAACATTAAAATAAGGTCAGGAAACTGATAAGAGGACCAAGTAACAGCATCAGAGAAGCACACAGACAAGAAGCCTCAGACACCTTCACTTGCTCTGGGACCCACTTATCTGTGGAGAGGGAATATAATGCACGGTGAATTGTAATGTATTGATAGCAGAAATCAACAGAAACCTTCGTTTACAAATGATTAAATAAAATGTTCACCTGTGTTCCCTTCAGACAACATCAGAGGACCCATGGATATTGAAGCACTGTCATGGAAGTCCAGAGACCTGCGCTCTCTCCAGTGATGTTCAGAGTTACAGTCCTACAAGAGAAAAGTGAAAAATCCAGCTGTGTGAATATCCCTGATAAATAACAACAAACATGAAACATCAAGGAGTGCATAAAGTCTCCAAAACAGGACAAACCTTACCACCATGGACATTAAAGGTAACATTTTTCTTCCAATATTTAATGTTTGATCAACAGGGGTTTATCAATGGTAAAATCTTAAACCTTTACAATTTAACTATTACATTTATCTAGATACATTCAATACATTTCCATCCATTAGTTCTATAGCTACACAGAAACACATCACAGTTTTATTAATTATGAGAGGTTTTCTAAACTCACCATTGAGCAGCGATTGCTTGACAGAAGGCAAAGGTGAACAGCACAGTGCAGGTAAAGCTTAGTGGAGTTTGCAGTGAAGATAAACATCCTGAAGGAGAAACGGCTGGATGTCGAGACGCCGTTCTGCAGCAGCTCCACTGTGTCATCATTTGGATTGGGACACCTGAGAATAAACAAATCAAATTCTTTTACTTGAGAGACATTCAACTCAAAAGCGATTTCCTGTAAATCATCGCACATTTGCATTCTATATTCAATAAATGGAATTCTTTGCATTAGTACTGCAATACTGGAAGATATTATGTCAGGTCATCTTAAAATGGATATGGATTATTATTTATTCAGTCTATGTGCAGATCAAACGTTACTTTTAAAAATTGTACAGTGAGTTAAGACTGAGCTTTAAGGAACAGAAAAAACAACATTGCTTTACTCTCTAATGATGAGATCCCAGCGGAGACTGTAATCAGGATCATTCACAGGTGTAGCCCAACACGTGTCCATCACCAGGGCAAACTGGCGGCTGTCAACCCCCTCAACACGAACTTCCACATTCATCTTCTGGTCGAGCTCTGCATCCACTCTACCAGTGAAGGGCCGGGTAAACTCATCATCCTCATATGGAATCATCCGAACCTGATATCTGCCTTCACCAGCGGGGAGGGTCTTGTGCACAACACTGTTGAAATAATGAATAGATCTGTGTTAAAACTACTAAGCTTTACGACTAAAATTCTACTTCTTTAATAAAACAGTACAGCTGGAATCAGAATTTGTATGTGACTCTCACGTCTCCAGTGGGTTGATTTCCACATTCATGGAAAGTGACTGTGTTTGAGGATAAACACAGCTGAAAGAAAGCTTAAGGATTTTCTCTCTGCTGATGAGACCTTCTGACCTCGGTGTTCCCAGAATAAAGTTACTGTAGATGAAGTGGGTGCCGTTGGCCTGTGAACAACATGCATAACATTTTTACATTTAGACTGAATTGAATTCAAGGTGTTTAAACAAAACTTTTATTTATGCAAAATTATTAAATATAAACCCCCAAAAAATTTGTATCAGTCAACCCAATCTTTTTGGTTCTATGAGACACTACAAATGTTTGGATGGTGTATTTGAATAGATTATACATAGTTAATCGTACCACAAGATTTGTACCACAGATGTGTTCATCGTTATCAAAATGGAATTCCACTCTGCTATTCCGGATCATTCCTTTGCAGTTGGGATCATTGAGGTGTAAGAAGTCAGCTGGAAAACCAGCCTCAAAGAGCTGACAGCGAGACACAGACATGGAGCCAGAGCTGCTTTCACAGGTTTCTGAGAAATCTGAGAGAATAAAAACAAGCATTAAAGTATTAAAAAAGAAAATGTAATAATGAGCAAAAAAAAAAAAAATATATATATATATATATATATATATATATATATATATATATATATATATATATATATTTCACATTCTGTTGTGGAATTTTACCAACCAAAAGAGTCATCTTGTGGTTTGGGTAGGTCGTCGTTACACATACAGCCATAAACACCATTTTTCTTCCCACACCATTCATCCTCAGAGCAGCGATCTCTCACATCTAAGAGAAGCACAGATAGATGAAATACAACACAAAGACATTGAGTCAAAATAACAGAGTGAGAGCTCAACATTCTGAGCCCCCTGAATGATCATTGCTCTACATTCTTCAAAGAAATGAAATACATATTTTTTTGAGTGAATTAATGTTAATTTCATAAGTTCCATAATTTTCCCACTGAGATCCACAAATAATAGCTTATTAGTTCGTTTTTTTAACAGTAGAATTAGAATTAATTAACATTAGAATTAAATTGCTGGGGGATTTTATTACTTTACCTTTAACATTTCTGTATAAACACCCTCTATATGTCTAAGTCTATGTTAACTGTGAAATTGCTCTTAAGAACTAGTGATGTCTGATTTGTGACAGGTTAGGTTAGCAAAATGATCAAAATCAGTTCATGAATCATAGCTCTTTCATGCACTGAATCATTTGAAAGCACTTGATGGTTCAGCTACCTACTACTTTTTTTTTTTTTTTTTTGCAATACTGATGACAAGACCACAAAATAATCTGTGCTGAAATATTATTATGACTTACCACACCGTAGACCTGAGCGCCATTCTGGGATCTGTATCTCCAAGATGGCACAAGCGGTCTCATAGGCCTCAACAGCTGAACATAACATGCCATTTGCACGTGTGTACAGACACAGATCATACACACAATAGTAGTAAGGTGCAGGGTCAACATGAAGATGGCAGTTCTGGAAGGGTCCAGAGGTGTTGGTGATAACACTACAGAGATCAGAGTACCTCTGCCTGGATGGACACTCATCAGCATTACCGGTCTGGTCTCTGACACCACAGCTGAAGTACATGAACACATGAAAAATGGTCAGTTAAATGCCTGTACTGTTTCATCACTTGGACACAGAAATAGTTTACATCTGAACAACTAACATGATTTACTATTCTTGCATATTTTAACCTTAAGACATAACCCTTTGAACCTTTTTCCCTGTCCACTGCTCTATTTATTTATTTATTTTAACACGACCCACCAGGTAAAATCGACTGTCCTAAAGTCTCATGGTTCTTACCCTGGAATGCTGGTGTCTGATTGCCAGCTGTGGCCAAAGGAATCATCATCAGGAGCGAGGTCTCCACTGGGCAGGACTTTGTCATCTGCAGGATTACCATTGAAATTTCCACACATTCCACATAGAGATCCATAGAATCTTTCACTCACTCTGACTAGAAGGCTGCTATGTCCATCAAAATGGACAATAAATTCATTGAAAGCATTTAGAATTACGAATCCATGCTCCTCATGTATCTCTACAAGATCATTGATTTGATACGCTGGTGTGTCGATGGCAATCCCATCAACCTGGAGGGAAATCAGAAAATTCCAACATAAGAAAAGAAAGAAAGTGAAAGAAAATACATTTATATTGACACCATTTGAAGTCCAACTTACTTTAACTCTCCTGTTTTGGCCAATTGTGATGTACGTCTGTTGTCCATGCTGAGACAACCAAACATCCACTGCAGACACAAATGATACCACCATGTTCCCACGGTGCCTGTTGGTGGCCACCACACGGAACTCTAGATCACTGTCTGTAACATTACCGCAGGTCTGGGCAATCTCATATGAACAAGTCCCCTAATAAGAAATAACACAACGCACATATTCTTCATTATTTCTTTCACTTCCCACACAGCTGCAACTTCACACCCAGAACTTTCTTGCAAGACATCAGATACATTCATAAATCAAATAATTTTTAGTGCCATGAAAAATATTTATGAAATATATATATATATATATATATATATATATATATATATATATATATATATATATAATATATATATATATATATATATATATACTTAGTCTAACACTAATAACCGTCATAACCCTCCTCTGAATAAACGTGACTGTTAAATCAGTTGTCCCCTACTACTGGGACACAAAACAACAAAAACAGCCGATTTCATCATTTTATACCTGAAAGTGGGCCACAGCTCCATCAAAGGTGATGTAGTGGGGGTCACCCCAGACTGTGCAGGTGGACATTGGACTGTAGCAGTCACGATGTCCATTTCTGACAGCACACTCCATGGCCAGTGGACAGGAAGATGCAGAGCAGCGTAGATCATTTGGAGCAAAACACTGACAGCGTTGAGAACATGTTGAATCCCAGAATTGTTCACCGATCTATAAAACCACAATGATAATGATGAAATTTACATTTCCATAACATGATGTCAATGAGTATTTTCACCTACCAAACAGCATCATGGTAACGTTACAGTATCATCATTCGACCTGAGCCCGACAAGTACAATTTGATTGACAGTTTTTTAAAAGCCCGAACCCGTTTACAGACCGACATTATTCAAATGTGCGCATGCACACAGCTCTTTTGCCTTTTGTCAAGAATGCGTCATTTATACATGTTTTAACAATTTATTCACGACTAACGTAGGCTATAGGCCACTTCGAAGTTGGAACAAAGAAATAAAATAAGTCCTCTGTAACATCTCAGCACTCTAAATAGGCCTAGGCATACACTTAGCATTATTCTCATTATGCACATATTCAAAACTTTTCCACACCTCAGACTTTGCTTTAGTTGCTCCTGGTGCAACCAAAACGTAATCGCCAGAGGCAAGCCTCCGTTTCACCTCCTCAGCATCCGTTTTCGCATCTTTCTCACGCTAATCGAAACGCATCACATGACCGCTCATTTACCGCGCAAGCCCGAGCCCGTGTAAGATGATATAAATTAAGCCCGAGCCCGTCGGGTCCCGTCGGGTTCGGGCAAAGATCTTCAGCTCTATACCTGTAGGTCTGTATGACATATTATCCATTGCCTATGTAATAATGCTTAAAGGAAAACAATGCTTTAATCCTTACATTATAGTAGAATCCATCATACAAGCAGCCACATTGCTCCACTGGTACACAGAGTCCTCCACTCCTCACAAACCCCTCATCACAGAAACAACCTTCTGAGCACGTGTGTTCACAACTAGCATCAATGCTGCTGGCGCACGTATGACCACAGTCTGTGCCACACATCTCATAATGGCTGTTTGGGATGTTCGCGGAGCAGTCCATGACTGGAAATGCAACAACAAAATATATTTGTACAATGTATTTAATAGTGTGTAGGCCTACACATACATACATGTACATATATATATATATATATATATATATATATATATATATATATATATATATATACACATATATATTATTATTTATTTTTTTTTTATAAAAGGGGAAAACACCTTGAAAGAAGAAAACAAATTCATCATTTTACTCTTCGTGTTCACTCCAGCTACTTACCACAGGATGCATTTTCTCTCCAGTGATAGACAATGGCATTAGCAGATTGACAAGCACTCACATAGGCTTGGACAGAGTGACACAAAACATCATTATTGTTCTCAGAAATGCACACATCAAACACACAGCTATCAAAGTAGGCTTGGGAATCTACAGAACCATGGCAGAAGCTGAAGGGACCCTGACTGTCCCTGATGATTCCACACAAGGCTTGTGAGATAAGAGTTGTGCTCTCATCTCTGCAAGGGACAGGACAATTGTCTACACAGAAATCATCACATGGCATGTCATCCTCAACCATCCATTCTGTGCCAAACTGGTCTGCTGAAGGTGCCAGAGCACCTGAAGGAGAGAGAAAGTCATCTTCGGTATGGCCATTAAAGTTGCCACAGATGCCACACAGAGCTCCACTGTAGTCTGCTGGCACAACAATGATTACCTCCCAGGAGCCACCATAACTGACACTGAAACCAAAGTCAGTTGAGACATATATAAACTGTCCTGTAGAGTAGACAGATATCCGACCAGAGTCAAGGTAGACAGGGAGGTTTCTGATCTCTTCATCAACCTGATTTAAGAAAAAGTGGATCTTGTTAATACAAAAAATTATTTTCAATACTTAAAGCAACAATGTTTTTCATATCACATATACTCCATGGCAAATCACAGTGCGTGGGACCTGCTTACCATTACAGCAGAATAACCGTTCATGTCTTGTGACATGTGCACAAGATGTCCAGACACATTGACAAAAACTTCAACAGTTATTGACACTGGCCATCCATGCCATCCTTCATTTCTTGCATCCACCTGGAAATGCGGCAGACCACGAGTATCATCACATACTTTTGCCAGCACATATCGGCATCTGCCTTGAAAGTCAAAATAGGTTCCATCAAAAGACATGTAATGGGGGTCTCCTGAAGCATAACAGGTACCATGTGGATGAGGATGGCAGCCATACTCCCCCTCCACAACACTACAGATTTCCTGTTCACTGCAAGATGATGGTGTGCAACGGACATTTCCAGTGATTCCATCACAGACACACAGGAACTGGCATTCTTCACCATGCCAGAACTGCTCTCCAGGCTGTCGATAGCGTCCATCATAGCGGCAGCCGCAGCCAGTAGGGGGAACACAGCGATCTCCATCCAGCACCAGTCCATCATTGCACTGGCATCCCCCCTGGCATGGCAGTGTGCACTGGAAGGGAAATGAGAGACTAGGGCAGGACGCAGGACAGGATGTGCCACACAGTTCATAATGGGTATTAGCTGGACAGTTGGGATCTGGGAAAACAAAACATGGACAAGACAATGAATGATCAGCACTTTGAAGGAGATATATAGTTTTTAATTCTGAAAATCTTGTCACATATGTAAAATACTAACCACAGTGGGTGATACTCCTCCACTCTCCAACTGTGATGCCATTCTGTTGGCAATGCAGTGTGTAGCCTCGCAGGGCCTCACATAGAGCCTCCCTGGCACCGTTAGTCTGCTCCAGCATCTGAATGCAATCTTCAATCCGTTTCCAAGGGTCTAGTGTTCTGCTGCATTCAGCAAATGGTCCATCATTCATGGCCATGATGCTGCAGTGTGTATTGAACTCACTCCTGTTCTGATAAAGACCTTGTTCCCACACATCTGTTGGATCCACACAGTGAGCTGACAGGGATCCATCACGCCAGCTGTCTGCAAAAATCTGGGAGTCATCCAGCAGGACACCATCTGGGCTGTAGAATTCATCGTCAATGTTTCCATTCAAGTTCCCACACAGACCTCCAAGTGTACCATTGTAAGTGGTTGGAGCTGTGATTCGGACAATGTGTGGCCAGTCAGATCTAACAGTCACTCCAAAGTTTGTCTCTAAAACAAAACCTCTTGCACTGCTGTGATAGATATGGATCTGACTGGAGCCAACACTGATGGGTAAACCAACCATCTGTCCATCCACCTGAAGAGAAAAAAAAAAGTCTGAATTTGATCTTGCATTTGAGTTTGAGATAATGGTTAAACTGGTCTTAATACAAGGCTGAGAAAAAAAAAAAAAAAAAAAAAAAAAAAAGGCTAACCTGTACATTGCTACCTTCTCCCAATTCAATGGAAACATGAGTTCCTCCCGCCTCAAACTTCAGAAACCTGGAAAAGTCTTGAAGGCCCCTGGGTACTTTCTCCACTGTCAATACAAAGTATGGCAGTTGAGATGGCCCCATCACTCTTGCAAGGGTCAGTCCACAAGCTCCTGGGTATCTGAAAGTTTGTCCATCAAAGGTATAGTATGAACCCAGGCTTTCAACTGAACAGGTAGCATAGCTGATGGGTCTGCAGCCCCTTACACCATTATGGAGTCCACACACTTCTGCTGGACCACACTGGTGCTGATTGCACACCATTGTCCTGCTACTGCAAACACATTGCCTCCCACAGTCCTCGCCCAAAACTACCGACTGTCCCTCAGAATAATAGAAGCCCTCAAAGACACAGCCACAGTTCGCTTCAGGCACACATTGCCCAGAGCTGAGGATGTACCCATCATCACAAATGCAGCTCTCCTGATTGGGCAAGGGACAGTTTATTGGGGCGGAGGGGTTGCTGCAAGTTGCATGGCAGCCTGTTCCATGGGGCTCAAAATGACTGTGCTCAGGACATTGAATCTCTGGAAATGCAGAGTAGAAATATATGTCTCAAACTCTGTAATATTTCACCTTGTACAAATATTTCAGTTATATGTAGTTAAATGCCAAATTTACTTCTAATGAAGACAAGGCACTTACCACAAAAGCCTGGTTGTCTCCAGTGCCCTAGTTGTACACCCTGCTGCTGGCATTGAGCAGCATACACATTGAGAGCCTGGCACAGAATGGGCTGGTACCCTCCTCCTAAGCAAAGATCATAGACACAGTTCTCTATGTAGGTCTGTGGTGAAAACACAGAGTGGCAAGATGCAAAAGGCCCTGAAACATCTCCTAGTATCCCACAGTGGTTTGTGTCACTGTAAAGGCTCATTTCATTGGCAGTACAAACTGCACAACCTAGACCTGTGCACCTGACATCGTGGCATTCAGGATCTGTGTCTCCCTCTACCTTCCAAGAGTTGGCAAAGTCAACATCTGAGCTCAAGATCTCCCCGGAGATTGAACGGTAGTCATCTTCAGGATGTAGGTTATAGTTCCCACACAGACCACATGTGGCATTCTGGTAGTCATAAGGTACAGAGATGGTGACGTAGCTATATGCATCATATGTAACGAGGAGACCAAAATCTGTGCTGATGGCCAAGGAAAAACCTGACTGATAGACTTGGATGGAGCCATTGCGGAGGGTGAATGGTGTTGCTATAAAGGTCCCATTAACCTTGACAATGTTGACAAAAAGAAATTAGAAAAATGGAAGGATGGCTGAACTCAACAGTAATACATTAATACTTACCTTTGCCTCATAATAGTGATCTTTAACCAGTTCAATTTCTTCATTATAGACAAATACTCTGACCATTCGAGTCCATGACACATGTGTGCTACCCCGATGCTCATTTTTGCCCTCAATGCGATAATATGGTAAATCATTTCCACAAGCCTATACAATGACAAAAATGCAGTATATATATATATATATCAGTAAAGCATTCCCTATCTTATTGAATCAATACATAAATAGAAATCCATAGCAACATTATAAATAGAAAGGCATAGCAACATTACTAACCTCAGAGAGAACATATGTGCAGGTTCCTTGAAAGTGAAAAATCTGATTGTCAAAGGTGTAGTAGTGAGGATCACCAGAGATGGTGCATGTTTGTCGTTGAATGTTCTGACAAGAGTATTGGAAAGCAGCAGGACGACAAGCTTGGGAATAAGTACAGGGCTCAAAGCTGCACTGGAGGCCTCTGCTGGTACAGGTGCATCTTTCCTGGCAGGCGGCATCACTCCAGAAAGAGTCTCCTAGCTGCACTGGCAAACCTATGAGAAAGACTTAGGTTTGTGTCAGGGCTCTGAACCGGTTCAAGGAACAAAAACGAAAACCGGAAACAAACGAAATTGACAGGAACAGAACCAGAAACGAAATCAAATTTTATAGTTCCGAAAAGAATAAAAAAATTGAAATGGCCATTAACCGGTTAATTACGTTATTTTATCCTTCCATTTAATATTTGAAATTTGCCATCAACCAATCACAAATTCAAGTAGTAGGCTACGCCCTATATTGCAAATGTGGCGCTGATGCCTCCAACGCGTGAAATGCCCGACCGCTCTCAGCTGTGAACTCCTCATAGGTAAGTCGCAATGGCAATGCACCGGCGTTAGAGTTTATCCGAGGACAGTTTAAGATGGATTCAACAGATCACACGCACCTGCAACGCTTCTGTAAACGGAGAAAACAATACAACTATATGCTTACATAAAAAGGAATATGTATAGGTTATATGCACGAAATATATTTAACTTAAATCATTGACAGATTAACAAAACGAAAGAAAAAAAAAAAAGAGCTGAGTTTCAGTTTGTGACACGATCCAAAGTTCATGGAAAGGAAAACGACAGCAGAAAGTAGTTTCTTTACTTTGCAAAAGCTTGACAATTTTGAATGTCTGCTTCTATCTGTATAAGTTACCAGTATATCGCACACAGACATATTTTTGCAATATTGCAGCCTGTTCGTTATCAAAATACAGTTAAAGAACCATATAATAAGTAGCACTGCTCCGTTGTACAATCTGTTACAGGGCCGTGCAGAGACCTTTGGAGGGGCAGGTGCTCAAAGTATAAAAGGGGCACATGGAACACACATTTAATAGGGCTGTGCTGCTTGCTGATATGTGTATCGAAATGGATGCTTCTGTATTGATACAGCAGCAAATGCCATGACGCAGGTTTGAAAAAGAAACAGAACAGAAAAGACCATTTTAAGTTTAAATGTGTTAAGTTTTTGCACCTCTTAATTACGCTGGAATGATATTATTGTTGTTGTTGTTATTGTGTTTACAGGGTATGGTGGTTTTGCTGTTGTAAACACTACTGTTGTTGTTGTAGAAAAAAAATATTCCTGTCTTATTTAAAATAAAATTCTATTATAATCCTGTTCTGAATGATAATGATTATAAAAACAGGATTGATAAGTATAATTCGGAGGAAAATCAGTATAAGCCCAGTGTTTTGATAATTATTTTTAAGGCATTCTACGTTTTTTAAATAAATACTGTAATAATAGTTCAAAGTATGAATAGTTTTTAGTCAGATAACATAAAAAAGACAAGACACCTCGACGCGCTTTAAACTTTTCCCAATTAAACAGCAAGAACGAGAACAAGCACATTTGTTTTTATTGCCGTTTGTAGAACTACGTTAGCTGCATTTTTTATTTAATATTAATTTTAATAAAATGTCCATTCGTCCCCCGCACTTTATTCAAGCTCGAGCAGGTGTTTTCACATAGAGGTTTCTAGATTTAAATGAAAGAGACATGACCTGACGTTTTATTCGTATCCAAAATGAGGAGATATGAATATCAGGAGAGCTGAACACTCCTGCAGTGCATGTTTCATTCATACTCGAAGCCAGAGGGCGCTCTCGCGCAGAAACGTTTGACGTGCATATGGACAAACTCACAAGGCTATCGCTGTAGCTGAGCTGAATAAAAAGCAGAAACGTTTTTACTGATGAAACGTGAAGACAATAAACACACGATTGCGAAATTATATGGTCTGTGTGTGTTTTTCAAGTTATCTCCAGGTAATAAATAAATAAACTATATGAAAAATGCAGTACTGATTAAACTATAAAATATATTTCCTGAATTATTCTGTGATAAAAATGGGAAAAGGGTGTTCGTAATAGCCTTTATAAAGCAATCATAAAATTGTCATTAGGAAAACATTGAACAAAAATATTGTAGCACCTTGCTGCAGAGCTAACCTTGCTTCCACAGGCTACACACAGCAATATAAACAACAGCTGTGCATGATCTCTTCATGCCGTTCTCGTCCAATACTAATAATTCAATAATATAATATAATATAATATAAGTTTACAAGCACACCGCTCCGCTGAGAGCTCCGCTTACTGGCACCCGCGGACGTTATTGAAGGCATCCTAAAGGCGTGTCTGAAGGTGAGGGATCTTCCCGGATGAGATGGTCAGGTGAAAGGTCATCATGTGGATAATTTAATTTATGGCTAAACTGTTATTAATTAATTTTACTAATAGTTAGATTGGGCAGGCCTTCACAAAAGGGCGTTTAATTAAAAAAAAAAAAAAAAAAAAAAAAAATTGCCTAGACAAAAGGGCACTTTGGGCATCAAGGGGAAAAGGGGCAGGTGCTCAAGCACCCACCGCCTAGTAGGCTACATCTGGCCAAAATCTATAAAAGACTATGCTGTATTGGCTATATTAAGCGCAGCGGGTTAAGATAGCCTACCAGATTTTTTGTGTTGTTTTTTTCTTTTTCTATTTTTGAGTAAAGAAAACGCTGTACTCTATTATTATTATTATTATTATAGGCAAAGAAAAAAAAGTAACGTTATTAACCGGTTTCAGAACGATAATAATACATGAGGAAAGCAGGAACAGAAATGTTAAAATATCGATTCTGCTCCGAGTGAACCGATTAAAATTTTTTTCATTTTCAAGCCCTGGTTTGTGTATACAGGTGCTGGTCATATAATTAGAATATCATCAAAAAGTTGATTTCACTAATTCCATTCAAAAAGTGAAACTTGTATAATGTATACATTCATTCCACACAGACTGATATATTTCAAGTGTTTATTTCTTTTAATTTTGATGATTATAAGTGACAACTAATGAAAACCCCAAATTCAGTATCTCAGAAAATTAGAATATTGTGAAAAGATTCAATATTGAAGACACCTGGTGCCACACTCTAATCAGCTAATTAACTCAAAACACCTGCAAAGGCCTTTAAATTGTCTCTCAGTCTAGTTCTGTAGGCTACACAATCATGGGGAAGACTGCTGACTTGACAGTTGTCCAAAAGACGACCATTGACACCTTGCAAAGGAGGGCAAGACACAAAAGGTCATTGCAAAAGAGTCTGGCTGTTCACAGAGCTCTGTGTCCAAGCACATTAATAGAGAGGCGAAGGGAAGGAAAAGATGTGGTAGAAAAAAGTGTACAAGCAATAGGGATAACCGCACCCTGGAGAGGATTGTGAAACAAAACCCATTCAAAAATGTGGGGGAGATTCACAAAGAGTGGACTGCAGCTGGAGTCAGTGCTTCAAGAACCACTACGCACAGACGCATGCAAGACATGGGTTTCAGGGTCCATGTCAAGCCACTCTTGAACAACAGACAGCGTCAGAAGCGTCTCACCTGGGCTAAAGACAAAAAGGACTGGACTGCTGCTGAGTGGTACAAAGTAATGTTCTCTGATGAAAGTAAATTTTGCATTTCCTTTGGTCCCAGAGTCTGGAGGAAGAGAGGAGAGGCACAGAATCCACGTTGCTTGAGGTCCAGTGTAAAGTTTCCACAGTCAGTGATGGTTTGGGGTGCCATGTCATCTGCTGGTGTTGGTCCACTGTGTTTTCTGAGGTCCAAGGTCAACACAGCCGTATACCAGGAAGTTTTAGAGCACTTCATGCTTCCTGCTGCTGACCAACTTTATGGAGATGCAGATTTAATTTTCCAAGAGGACTTGGCACCTGCACACAGTGCCAAAGCTACCAGTACCTGGTTTAAGGACCATGGTATCCCTGTTCTTAATTGGCCAGCAAACTCGCCTGACCTTAACTCCATAGAAAATCTATGGGGTATTGTGAAGAGGAAGATGCGATATGCCAGACCCAACAATGCAGAAGAGCTGAAGGCCACTATCAGAGCAACCTGGGCTCTCATAACACCTGAGCAGTGCCACAGACTGATCGACTCCATGCCACGCCGCATTGCTGCAGTAATTCAGGCAAAAGGAGCCCCAACTAAGTATTGAGTGCTGTACATGCTCATACTTTTCATGTTCATACTTTTCAGTTGGCCAAGATTTCTAAAAATCCTTTCTTTGTATTGGTCTTAAGTAATATTCTAATTTTCTGAGATACTGAATTTGGGGTTTTCATTAGTTGTCAGTTATAATCATCAAAATTAAAAGAAATAAACACTTGAAATATATCAGTCTGTGTGGAATGAATGTATACATTATACAAGTTTCACTTTTTGAATGGAATTAGTGAAATAAATCAACTTTTTGATGATATTCTAATTATATGACCAGCACCTGTATATAGGGGTGTCCCCGACTAAGGTTTTTCTTTATAGTCGAATCTGAATTTTCGAATATTGCTGATATTCGACTGATAGTCGAATGGTCAAACTACATTACAAAGAGTCAATTCAGACAGTCATAATTGCTTATGTCAATACACAGGGAAAATGTGTAATGGACGACTCACAGATACAAGCGGGGTAAATAATGTTTTATGTTTTGATTAAAAGATAACATTAAAGTTAACATTAAATGTCAGCCAAACCCTAAGAATTCACAACATTTTTTTTTTACAATAGTGCTCTCATTATAACGTTATGTATATGACAGTAGTTATTAATGTTCTGCATTTCTGTTTTAAGCGGCGTTCATTGAAGATGACCAGTAGAATGAAGCTTTTGATAGCAGGTTTTTAATCAATGGGATTTAACTCATTTATCTTATATAGAATACGCTTCATTATTTATACAACATAACATTATATTACGACTTATAGGCTATCTGCACAAAATGCCCCGAATGCAGAAGTGAACGTATCTGCGTGGCTCTGAATGAACTCTTTTTGTGGATGTGTTCTTCACGCAACAACGTGCAGAAACATGGCAACTAAACTCTAAAAATTCACAGCTTTTATTATAATAGTGTTCTCGTTATAATGTTATGTATATGACAGTCAGTCATAGTTATTAATATTCTGCATTCATTGTTGTTTGTCCTGCTCGCGCTGAAGAAATAATCACCCTATACTACAATGAAGCGCTTTACTGCAGCGCAACTCAAATGCATCTTATACGAGATAAATAATATATACACAAACCAGCTGAAATGTTTTGAAATCGGTAAGTTGTACCCTACCTGATCGAAAAAAATCCAGTCTTTCACTTTGAGTCTTGTTAAAAATTTAAATCCCTGCCGCCAAGATCCTCTGTCGGTCACAGATTATGGAAAGTGAAACTTAAATCTATAGGGGTGGTTGGATTTATTCACGCACGTTAAAATGTTTATTTGAAGCTTCTTTCTTTTCAGATTCTTATTTACAGCATTATTTTAATAGGCTGTATATTAGATTATTGGGAGAAAACTGGTAGTGATCATAACACCCGCGAATATTCGACTGAGATTGGGAGTCGAATCAGGCTCCTCCCATCGAAGCATTTAATCATGGACTATTCGGGGTCACCCCTAATATAAACCCCTAAAATCGTGTGTGTAATTACTGGAAGACTTTACCTATGGTTTACTAGCATGGTAAAATCGAATAAATGTGAATAGGCTATTCATAGTCTGGCTGCAAATAGCAAATATAGTATGCAGTTAGGGAAGCAACATTACCATTAAATTGACAACCCCGTGTTCCATGATCTGTTCTAAAGGCCCATCTGCCTGGCACATTGACATTGCTGCTGTGTGGTAGGCTTGTGATGTCATTCTGGAGTGATCCGGTAATTGAGAAATGGTGACTTGAATCGATAGTGTCATAACCAGCCTAATGATGCGGAAGACAACCAGATGTCTGCTTAGACAGTTATTCACAGAAAATGCAATACCTATTATATCAATGTCATCTAGTGCATACCTGTACATAGCGTTGTGTTGGAGCGATTGCACCATAGTTCATTACAACAAATGAGAGATGGCCATTTGAAATCAAAACCACTTGGAATGATGTTTCCTTAAAAAGACAAAAGCCAGTTTAAATAAATAAAAATAAATTGTGTTATTTATTTAATTAAGATTTTCATGGTACAAAACTGTGCTACTTACTGTTCCTGAATTGGGGAAGTATGCAACTCTATCCCATGTTGCAACAAAAACCCATGAAGCAGAGAAACTCAAGTCAGGGAAGTACTGGTTTATGTCTTGGGTTGCCTGTGTAAGGACACTGCCAGAGGTGTACTGTTGATATGAGATGACACCATTCCAGCGGTTGTCAATATCTGTCCAGAATGGAGCAATGAGGTCTTTCCCTCCATAAACTGGGAACTGGTATGGAGTGTAGCTGCCCCATGCCCCGTCAAAAGTCAAGTGTCCATTGTTATTGACCTGAAATAGAAGAGGACTGATTATTGCCTGCAGGATTCTTATAAAATATGCAAAATAGTTCGTAACAAATTTAAACCGCAGTGAATTGTCATTTACTGTTTACAATCTGCAGTTATTGACACTCAGAAGCTAAACTTCACCCATTCCATAATGACTCACATAAATTTGGTTGTATGTTTGCCCAAAAAATATGAATGTCTGCTGCAGGTATATAACTGATGAACTCCCATCATCAATGCGTCCATTCACTGTGTCTCCAGATCCAAATGGATAAAATGGCCCTGTAATATTGATTCCATTGTCTGAAGGAGAAAAAAAAATATATATATATTGAACATTAATTAGTAACAATATAAATATCAGTTTCTGATACCTGTCATTTACATTTTCAATCACCTTGCTGTAACACAGGGGTACACAATCCTGCTCCTGGTGATGGACTGTCCTGCAAAGTTCAGCTCCAACTCTAATCAAACACACCTGCCTTTAATTTTCAAACGACCCTGAAGACCTTAATTAGTTGCTTCAGGTGTGCTTGATTAGAGTTGGAGCTAAACTTTGCAGGACAGTCGCTCGCCAGGAGCAGGATTGAGCACCCCTGCTGTAACATTTGTATTCTTTTCTATTATGAAACAAATATGATACAGCAATATGACTGTATGTCAGCATGGCTTCGAACTGTGGCCTTTTGCCTACTTTAAAATAGCTGATAATGTATTAGCATACATAACTTTAGAAATGATTTTAAATTATTTACATGCATCACAAACACATAACATGGATCTGATTTGCTCATGCAAAACAATAATCCTCCACATTTTAACACACTACAATATATTACCAGTTGTAATGTCTATAGTTGTGGTTTCTGTTGTTGTGGTTGTAGTTTCAGCTGTGGTTGTCTCTGGTGTGACAGTAGTAGAGGTAGTGTTTATGTTGCTTGCATCTGAAAGAAATCATAAATATTACAAAACAAATTCTGAATTATCTATAAACATAAACAAAGGGCACATGTAAATAAAAATATTTACCTGCACAGTATGCCAAACTGCAGGTAATTGGACTCACAAACTCATAGACATAATAATCTCCTGGACAGGCTTTGACTTTAATTGGATTGGATTGGAAATGGCAGCAGTTATTGTCCCAGTGACCACAGACATCTCGAGTGACCACTCCATCCTCAACTGTTGGATGTTCTCCGTTCAGCCAGAGTGGAGCATGAGTGCCACAACTATTCTCATCAACACATGTGTCTGGCATCTGAACGCTCTGAGCCTGAATGAAGAGACGGTACCAGCCGTTCCAGCTGACCCAAGAGTCACACATTATTTGAGAGGAATGTTGATTGTTGGTGGCTCTCCATGGATCGTCCAGGGCATTGTAGTTGTAGCAGGGGTCAACAGGGGGAGCTGTTGATATGGAAACATTAAAAACATAAATGCTCCTGACTGAATTAATGTTAACTGGTATGAAATCTCCAGAACACTCTTTACTTAAGTTCCCTGATAAACATGTGCTTTAATTAATTTAAAGAAGATAACATTTTGTCCAAATTTTGAACATCTCCTTTTATTTAGCTGTGAAAAAAAAAATGGATTTAAAATGTCAGTGTTATGATCCTGCCTGTGTTTCCCTGTGAACTCTTATTTTGAAGTGTTTTCCCAGCTGCTATTATGTCCCTATATCTATGATTATGTATGTGTTCCATGTGTTTGCCCTGTCTCCCAAGCTGCTTGTTTGTTCCCATAGTTACCCTAGTGTGTTCCCATGACAATTGACCACGCCCCCTTGTTATCTCGTTTAGATCAGGGGTTTTCAAACTGTGGGTCGTGGGTCGCAGAGTGGGACGCACAAAGCCACTTGGCGGCAACTAAATGACACACACACACACACACACACAGTTCCTAGGGCTGGACGATATACAAAGATTAATTACGAATTGCGATATTGCTCAGTGCGATTTTCGAATCGCAAAAGCCGGGATTTAAAACATGCGTTGCGTGTTTTGAAGCACGGGCGCGCACGAGTTAACAGTGAGGGTCTCAGTGACGGTTCATAATTAAAATGCTCGGTCCGCATTATTAATGAGAAGAAACTCGCTCACTTCGCTGTGTTCTGCATGAGATTGCATACACCGGAAAATTCAAATGTTGCAAAAACTGTTTCAGGTAGTCTATGTTCATTCATTTCTATCGTCTGTTTGAACTCTGCGCTGTATCTTTCCGAGAGATGTAAAGAGTTTGTTGTTTTCGTTCCTACATATGCATTTAATCCATAAAATGTCTGTAAAACGCATTTCACATGTGCAGGTTGAGCGGGGCACAAATGCGGAGTTAATTGTAATAGGGAGAGCGGGGCACAAAGTAGGCATAACACTTTTTGCAACCCGATCTCATGAAAATACGTATTATATTACGCCAAAAAAAAAACGCAAACTCGTGGTATTGATACGCAAAAATGGACTTTGGCGTGTCTATGCTACGCGATGGGTAGGGTTAGGGTTGTGGTGTAGATGCGTATCATATGTACGCGAAAACTGCGTATTATATGCACGCCAAAAACGCGCGTAGCATATAAACGCCAAAGTCCATTTTTGCGTATCAATACCACGAGTTTGCGTTTTTTTTTTTTTTTTGGCGTAATATAATACGTATTTTCATGAGACCGGGCTGCTTTTTGACTTTCTCAAATTATTTAAATCCACTTCGTGTACAGAGTATAAATTTTTTTATCTACAGTAATTTCACACTTGTCTAGTATAAATATGTCGCTTTGTTTCATAAATACAGTGTATACGTTTTTCTTTATTTACCCTCAAAAATTGGAAATGAAATGTGACAACATGCCCCGTAGGTGGGGTACATTGTAACAGCTGAGGGGCAAATGTTATCTGATCTTATGAAAAAATATATACAAGACAAATTAAAATATTGTCAATAAAATAAAATTTATTTTAAATAAAATAATGGCGTTTTTTAATAATTAAAAGTAATCTGATTTTTGAGTTTGACAATGAACATTTGCAACCATGCCTGGGATGGCCCATATAAACGAGCCAAAATGCTTTCCATGTCTTGAAATAATAATTTCTGAACATTAAACAATGATTGTCAGTCTTTATTCACCGGTTTCTCGTCGTTTCTCATTAAAATGTATTAAAGTAAATAGTGTGAATTACAGCGCTAATGTCATAGAATAGCACGGCAGGGCAGATTGTAACGCAGTGTTACAGCTTACCCCATCTGCACAACTTTAATTTAAATCTAAACTGATCTTTAATCTAAACTGATAAATAACAGATTGGAGATTAAAATAATAGCAGATTTGTCTAATTTTAAATTAGTAATAAAAACTGAGATGAAAAATTTACTTAAGCTAGAAATATAATTTTACTATGGTAAAATAAATGTTCAGCGATATCTTCAAAAGACTTTAGAATTTTGGTGCATTTTGTCTCTCTCTATATAATGTTGATATGGTAACTAGTAAATACTGTAAATTTGGTTATGCAAGCATGTGTGGAAATATATATATATATATATATATATATATATATATATATATATATATATTAAAAAAACGTGTTACAACTAACCCTGCGTTACTTTGTGCCCCGTGCTCCCCTACAAACATTTCCACATGCTAGCATAACAGAATTTACAAAATTTCCTATTATTTCCTTGCCATATCATCACTAGGCTATATAGAGGAAAAAAATGTGCCAAAGTTAAAAAATCTTTCGAAGATATTGCTGAACATTTATTTAACCATTGCAAAAAAGTTAATTTCTGGCTGAAGTAAATTTGTCATCGCAGTTTTTAGTGTTTATTTAAAATGAGACACATCTGTTTATTATTTTTTACAATTATTTCACAATTATTGTTTGAGATAATTCTGATTCGCTTCTTATGCTTTGCTTAAAAAAAAAGAAAAAAAAAAAAAGTGTTGACCAAACATTTAATTCAAATATCCACTTAGCAAAAAACATGTGGACATCATCCCTTAAAAAAATGAACCATGGTTTTATCGTAAAACTGCTTAATTTTCTTTTGCATGGTTTCTGAATGCTTGAGACCATAAAATAAATCAGACAACTATATTAATAAAATAGGCTAATAGCCAAATTGTAATTTGTAAATAATACAAATTAATTACTATTTATTTATTTACTTTTATATTATCAAAGTTCTATTTTTACCCCTATAGCAGGTGTTTGTTTTTTTTGTTTGTTTTTTACTTCCATAATATTTGAGGGAGGGGGCACAACAATACAATTCTGCTAAGGACAGCCATTTGGCCCTGTTAATAATACATTAGTAAATACTGAAATTAACATGAACTAAGATGAATAAATGCCGTAGAAGTATTGTTCATTCTTAGTTCATGTTTACTAATGTTGTTAACTAATGAAACTTATTGTAAAGTGAATTGTTGTAAATAAATATTACATTTTCAACTGGTCAGTGTTCAAAAAATGATGGGAAATCACTTCACATAGCCCTACAATAGTGATTACTGATAGACTGTCTGAAAGAAAAAAAAAAAAAAAAAAAAAACTTTCTACTTCGAGGACCTTGATAGAAATCTAGTGGAGTGAAAAGTATGATATTTGTCTTTCAAATGTAGTGAAGTTAAAGTCATAAGTTTCCAGAAAAAATAACACTCAAGTGAAGTACAGATACTCAAAAAGTGTACTTCAGTACAATACTCAAGTAAATGTACTTTGTTACTGTCCACCTCTGGTCGTTGTTTGAATGCTTTCATTTATTGTTTCCTGTTCCTTGTTTTTCATGTGTGGACTATCTGAGTTTGGCCTTTTCTTAATTGTGCATGCATGTGGATTCTCTCTCTCTGCCTCATCTCTCCATTACAGTCAACCATGAGCCCTTTGACAACTGAGCAATATGACTTTGAGAAGAATGCTTTGAAAACACACTTTGTCTTATTTGCTAAAAAACAAGACAATACTTTACCAGTGGTTGTGATTGGTGGAGTAATGGATTCTGCAGATGGGATTGTCTCTGGTGTTGTAGACACTGATGGGATGGACTGATTTGAGGCTTCTGGTATTAAGAACAGTTTTATATCAATAAATAATTTTTAAACAAAACCCAGAAAATAAATTAATAAATTACATATGAGTAAATGCTCACCTACACAGTATGCTCCACAAAACATTGGCTTGACAAACTCATAAACATAGTAATTTCCAGGACAGGCTTTGACTCGTATAGGGTGGGATTTGTATTCACAGTAGGCATCCCATGAGATACAGACCTGACGGGTGACCACTCCATCTTCCGGCTGTGGATGAGGGCCGTTGAGCCACAGTGGATCATAAGTGCCACACATGCCTTGATTTACAAATGATTCTGGCATCTGGGTATTTTCACCATTGTAGAACATCCTGTACCACCCATTCCACTCCACATTATAATCACACATGCCATAGTAGTAATAGTTGTTATAGTAATAGTTGTCTGTGGATCTCCAAGGCTCATCCAGACTGGTATAGGTGTAGCAGGGGTCGACACTTGGGGTGGAGGAAGGAACTATTATGAAAAAGTAGAAAGAGAGCATTACTGTACATACTGAAGATTAAATTTATTCAAGACAATAATATGAAAACCAACAGTAGAAGTGATGATAAGCATGTCAGATGTAATGATGAATGAAAGTACACAATACCTGCACAATATACAGGTAATGGGATTGAAAGATTTGGTCTGGTAAATTTGTAGACATAATAATCTCCAGGACAAGCTTTGACTTGGATTGGTTCAGATCTGTAGCGACTGCACTGAGAATCACGAGAACCAAAAACTTCACGGGTAACAACTCCATCTTCTAGCTGAGGATGAGAGCCATCAAGCCACAGAGAACTATAACTTCCACATGACATGTAATAAAAACACGACTCGGGCATCTGAGCAGTGGACTCATTAATGTAGAGTCGATACCAGCCCTCCCATTCAACACGAGTGTCATCATGATCAGAGATGTATCCATACATAGACCAGTAATTGAGTGTGCTTCTCCAGTAGTTGTTGATTACATTGTAGTTTTCACACGGGTCATAATCTGTGTTATTAAGATATCAAAACAAACAAGTTCAATTTTAATGAGGAGCTTCACAAGAGCAAATCTCAACAAGTAAAACACAGTAAAAATTATTCACAACATGACTGTGAAGTAGTGAAGCTAAAAGTATAAAATGTGACATTTTCATTGCAAAATAAGGTTTAGATTAGGAAACACATTCAGGATTAGTATTAAGAAATTTCCCTCAGTAAACTTTCTGCTCATCGATAGTAAATAAGGTAGTTATTATAGTAGTTATGTTTGGCTATGTTAAGGGGTCTAGAATATGGTCATGCTAGTTATTTTCATTCTAATAAGCAACTAACAGAGAGCAGTGTTCCCTAATCTCAAGTGTTACCATAAATACTTTTAAAAATTAAAACATATAACTTATAGCAATTTGAGCACGTTATCATATAATCATATCAACACTATTATATATTATGTAATATTATCCAGTATCACGTTACCCCTCTCTTCATCAGGTTACACTGGCTACCAATAGCCGCTCGCATCAAATTCAAGGTACTGATGTTTGCCTACAAGACCACAACTGCCACTGCACCAATATACCTAAACTCGCTGGTTCAAACTTATGTGCCCTCCAGAAGCTTGCGTTTTGCAAGTGAACGACGCCTTGTGGTGCCATCCCAAAGAGGTACCAAATCACTCTCACGGACCTTTTTCTGGACTGTGCCCAGCTGGTGGAATGACCTCCCGATCTCAATTCGAACAGCTGAGTCTTTAGCCATTTTCAAAAAACATCTAAAGACACATCTTTTTCGCCAGCACCTGACTAACTAATACTAACTTACCTATTCTATTTAAAAAAAAAAATCCTAGCTACGTGTACTGTGCTAGACTAACTGAGACTTGTCATGACACTTGTATACTGTTGCTCTCTCGATGGTCTGATTGCTTCTATTGTTCTCCTCATTTGTACGTCGCTTTGGATAAAAGCGTCTGCTAAATGATTAAATGTAAATGTAAATGTAAATGTTGAGCAATTCTAACTAGTGGCGTGTGCAGTCATGTATACCTGACTGCAGCCTGCAGAACGGCACAAAACAACACCATAACTACTCATGTACCAGCACTGTGTTCATGATAATATACTGGATAATATTACATAATATATAATAGTGTTGATATGATTATTATTTATCTATTTAAACTGCAAACGCAGTGCAATTTCACAGCCCACAAATTTATTTTAGCAAAAATAAGCTAGACTAACACGTAAATATCCTAATATTAAAACAAGAAATGTATAGGTTCATTTTTAACTGGAGGACAGGTAAATTATGAAGAGATATTCATAATAAATTAAGTAATTTATTGATTCTGTATTATCGTTTTAATATTAATAATATGGCAAGACAATTGAAATTTAAGTCAAATTTAGCTTCAAGTCGAACACACTTTTTGTGTCATGTTGTGATTGGTTGTTTTGTTCTGTTCTCTCATTGGTTCATTGTCTTTATTGTTCGCAGGTATCTTTAGTTAGTGATTAGTTTTTGTTTTTTGTATGTATAGTCCTCATTTGCCATTATCTCTTGTTTAGCTTAGTTCATTGTAACCTTGCTCTTGGTGAGTCCCATGTTTTCTAGTCAAGTCTGGTCATGTCAAGATCTAGTTTAGTTCATGTTTGTTTTTCTGTTTTGCATCACATTTTGGTTTGTTCTGTTTATGTTTATTAATAAACTGCACTTGGGTTCAGCTCAACTCGCCTCAGTAGACCTATGTAACAGAAGCCTACGTAATGGTTAATGGACTGCACTAATAATAACTGAATAATAACTTCATTGAATAATAACTTAAAATGCATGTTAGGTTATCAAATAATCAGACTATTTACTCTTGATACTGACATTGAAAAAAATTTTTTTTGAAAAAAAGGTCACAATAATTTGGAGAGAAAAAGAGATCAAACTTCACCTGCACAATATGTAGGATTGGGTGCTGATGTGATGGGTTTGACAAATTCATAGATGTAATAATCTCCTGGACAGGCTTTGACTTGGATGGACATGGATGTGTAGGCTCCACACTGATTGGAATACCCCCCCCACCACCATGAAGTTCCCACGATTTCACGTGTCACCACTCCATCCTCAAGTGTCGGATGAGAACCGTTGAGATGCAGCGCAGTGTAACCACCACATCCCGTATGACTCACACACCACTCAGACATCTGGGCACTTTCTCCATTCAAATACAGCCGATACCAGCCACTCCATTCAACAAGGGTGTCATCATAACCATAGGAGTTATATTGCCGTATGTTTCTCCAATAGTCATCAAGAATGTTATAATTATAGCATGGATCAGAGCTGGAAGTTGTAGGATCTAAGAGAATAATGACATAGAAAAGGACAGTTCAGTGATGATACACATACTCTTTTTTTTTATGTGGCAAACAGTTGTGCCTTTATGCACACTAAAGAGGGATCATGTAAACTGACTGCACCTACAACAAGTGTATCCGCAGTTTAAGCTATTTGCTCAGTAATTTAAAAAGATTTACTACCTAGATAATAGGAGCTAGATAGGAGCTAGATAATATATTTGCTTCCATCAGCTCGAATGGCATGTGGCTCTTAAAAATTAGTACAGTTATTTTTGTGTGCTCAAAATATATATCTATTTTGAACAGGTTGTAACGTATATCTGTATTAGTCTTATCTGTATTAGGCTTATAGTACCACTTGTTTGTATTTGTACAGGAAACATTTATTTTCAAACAGTACTGAAGCACTGAGGCGTTGAATAAAAGTTGAAAATGTAAATGTTTATTGACACCATAAAGTGAAAATAATGAATAGGTTTAGGGTCAGGGTGAACCCTTGCTCTTGTGTGTAATTAAAGAAGTATGTATGTAATATGTAACAATGTACAATTTCCTCAAAAACATGTGATAATAGATGTCATGTCTACAATTATCTTGGTTTTCAGGTTCTGTCCGGTGTCTGGTGCTACTGTTCCCTTTCAGTCGGTCACTCCGAGTCACGTCGGATGACCGACGAAATTGGGATCTCGCCAGAGAGACCAATCCACTTCGAGTGTAACTAAATGAGCCAATGGACATTGGCATGCGATCATTGCATCCAGCTGCCGCTGATCACAGCGTGAGTATAAGAGGCAGCAGGTGCACCGCATTAATTCATCCTTTCGCTTCGGAGCCGAGCGGTGGTGCATCACTACTGCTCTCTACTTCGGTGTTGCAGAGAGAACGAGAGTGCGGGCGTTACGGCAACAGCAGCGGTGGTCACGGTCTCGCGGCTATCAAGTTCGTGCTGACAAACACACTAGGAGTGTGCGCTGGCCAGCTCCCCTGCGTGCTTCAGCACTGAAAGAGCAAATTTCTCTAAAAGAGCAACACGGGTGATCGCGTCTTTTTAAAGATGTCTTATCACCCGTGCGTTTCTGGGTGTGGTCGGTTTCTGTCGCCTCAGGACGGTCACGATCGCTGCCTCACGTGTCTAGGCATTCAGCACGCTGAGGAGGCTTTCGTGGATGGTTCATGTTCTTCTTGTGGGGACATGACCATCTCGGAGTTGCGTAATAGACTCCGCTATGTCAAACATGGCGGAGTCCCTCTGCCTCTGCCGCGATCCGGCGTTCGTCCCGGCACCCGGGGCGCCGCTGCATCCGGTGGAGTCAGAGGTGATCTGAGGATTACGGTCAGGGCTTCCCCAAGAGGAGTCCCTCACCCCTCAAGCGCTCCGCAGCCGGTGGGGTTGCCGTTGGAACGGGCTGGGACCTCTGCAGAGCGGGGTACACCACCCGTTTCCTTCGGTGCTCCCCCTGACGACCAGATGTCGATCGCTGCATCGGAGGGTGAACTCTCTTTCTCCGGGGATGACGACTCGGCTGCGTTGCCCCCTTCGGGTGTGGTAGCGTTGTCCGAGCCAGACCCAGAGATGACGGCTATGCTTTCCCGGGCCGCCGAGAATGTCGGGCTCGTGTGGAATCCTCCACCGCGTCCCGATCCTTCGAGGCTGGACGAGTGGTTTCTCGGTGGGGGTCGCGCTGGTTCTCAGCGCCCCCCTCCGGTGCCATTCTTTCCGCAAGTGCATGAGGAGCTTACAAGATCGTGGAAGGCACCTTTCACTGCCCGAAACAAATCTTGTGGCTCCTCCGCCCTCACCACCCTCGATGGTGGGGCCGCTTTGGGGTACACGGGCATCCCCTCGGTGGAGCGGTCTGTGGCCATGCAACTGTGTCCAAAAGCCGCTACCACCCTGCGGGGTGACCCGTGTCTCCCCTCACGGGCCTGTAAGTATTCGTCAGGCCTAACTGGCAGTGCTTATAGAGCCTGTGGGGAGGCGGCTTCTGCCCTACACGCCATGGCGTTACTGCAGGTCCACCAGGCCAAAGCCCTGAAAGACCTGCACGAGGGTGGTCACGACCTAACGGTTCTACATGAACTGCGTGCTGCGACGGACCTCGCGCTTCGAGCGACGAAGGTGACCGCACAGTCTCTGGGTCGTGCGATGTCCACACTACTGGTCCAGGAGCGCCATCTCTGGCTGTGTCTCGCTGACATGAAGGAGCAGGAGAAGGTGCAGTTCCTGAATGCTCCCGTGTCGCAGACCGGCCTCTTCGGCGACGCGGTCGAGAGCTTTGCCCAGCAGTTCTCGGCAGCACAGAAACAGACTGAGGCGATTAAGCACATCATGCGCCAGAGGAAACCTGCTGCTTCCACCCCGGCTGCAGCCCCTCAGCCTGCTCGTCGCCGTGGGCGCCCCTCTGCGGCCGCCCCCGCTCCCGCGCAGCCGCAGCAGCCTTCCACCAGGCAGCGTCGTGGAGCCGGTCGCAGACAGGACGCCCAGCCCGTCCAGGCCCCCGCCAAACCTGGCGGTAAGCGCAGGTGCAAGAGGCCCTGAGACGGGCGACCCGGAGATGGAGGAGACTGCTCATCGGGAGATGGTGACTGCGCCACTCCCTCCCCCGGAGGAGGGCCGGGTGGAGAATCTTTTGTTTCGTTTTGTTTCTGTTCCGCCGCTGGCCCAGCAGCCAGCGGTACCCAAAACATCAATAAAAGAGCAGTTTCCTCAATCTCTGGGTCTCAAGAGGAAGAGAGTGGTGAACCATGCATCACGGGATCACTTCCCTCTTCCTCTCTCTCCAGGCGGCAGGTGGTTGCCCAAGAGCACCCCTCCTGCCCATTCGTGGAACCAGGTAAGGGCGGTAGCACTCCAGTCCCCGCTTCAAGTCGTCACACGCCGGGCTGTCACAAGCCTCAAGCCGGGTTCCTGTGTTTCCTTCCACACGAGGAGGAATCAGGTGAGTGTTACACTACACACCCAGACCCCGCCCCCTGCCGTCACAGGCCAGGCCGTCACAGGCCCCGGGGCGGGTCCCTGTATTCCACCATGCTGCCCCTCCGCGGGTACGTCGGTGGCCCCGTTGGTTCCGCTGGCACGGTCTCTCGGAGCCTGGTTAGCGCTCCCCGGTCCGTCTCGGTGGCTCCTGCGGACCATCAGACTCGGCTACGCGATTCAGTTCGCCCGGCGTCCCCCCAAGTTCAGGGGTGTCCACTTCACTTCAGTGAAAGCTGTCGATGCCCCTGTCCTGTGTGTGGAAATCGCAGTCCTGCTGGCGAAGGATGCGATAGAACCGGTCCCTCCAGCCGATATGAGGTCGGGGTTTTACAGCCCTTACTTTATTGTGCCCAAGAAAAGCGGTGGGTTACGACCGATCTTGGATCTGCGAGTTTTGAACCGTGCACTTCACAAGCTGCCGTTCAAAATGTTGACGCAGAAACGCATTTTCGGGTGCGTCCGTCCCCTAGATTGGTTTGCAGCGATCGACCTGAAGGATGCGTACTTTCATGTCTCGATCCTCCCGCGACACAGGCCATTCCTGCGATTCGCGTTCCTCTGCTTGCCCTCATCAGGAAGGACCTCCCCTTCATGGAGTACGCTGGGGAATTTTGTGGGCTCGCTGCGGTGACGGAGGTGGAGGACTCGGCCCTCCTCCACATGTTCCGGCTCGGGGCCTGTTACCATCACCCCGTAGACCTCCCAGACACCACTGGACTTACCTGGAGGGAAGGGATTTACCTGTGTCTGGGAAGTGTCCGGGCCCGAGTCGGAACCAGTCCGTCAACGGTGGCTCTCCCTTGCCCGCCGGCGGTGAGTGTGGCAAGCTCAATGTACATTAAGTACCCACGAGCCCGGAAGTGTGTCTCCAATAGCGCTGACCTGAGGTCAAAGGTTTTAGACCCCCCCCATAGCTTCAGTCAGGTCAGCGCTCAAAGCTATTCCCCGGCTTCCAAGCCAGCTACCGTCCGCGGCGAAATCTGGGCCCGTATTGCCGCCTGAAGCGGCGAAGACGATGCCGCCGGTCACGGCGAAGAGTGCTCCAGAGCCCCTGCTGATTCCGTCCAGCTCTCCAGAGCCCCTGCTGGTTCCGTCCAGCTCTCCAGAGCCCCAGCTGGTTCCGTCCAGCTCTCAAGAGCGCCCCCAAGAGACGGCTCCTTGCAAGTGCCGTCCAGTGGCTGCCCCACGCATGTGCCCTCCAGTGGTTGCCCCACGCATGTGCCCTCCAGTGGCTGCCCCACGCCAGAGCCCTCCAGTGGCTGCTCCTCGCCAGAGCCCTCCAGTGGCTGCTCCACGCCAGAGCCCTCCAGTGGCTGCTCCACGCCAGAGCCCTCCAGTGGCTGCTCCACGCCAGAGCCCTCCAGTGGCTGCTCCACGCCAGAGCCCTCCAGTGGCTGCTCCACGCCAGAGCCCTCCAGTGGCTGCTCCACGCCAGAGCCCTCCAGTGGCTGCTCCACGCCAGAGCCCTCCAGTGGCTGCTCCACGCCAGTGCCCTTCAGTGCGCACCCCAGAGCCCGCTCCTCGCCAGCGCACCCCAGAGCCCGCTCCTCGCCAGCGCCCTCTGGTGCCCGCTCCTCGCCAGCGCCCTCTGGTGCCCGCTCCTCGCCAGCGCCCTCTGGTGCCCGCGCCTGCCGAGCGCCCTCTGGTGCCCGCGCCTGCCGAGCGCCCTCAAGTGCCCGCGCCTGCCAAGCGCCCTCAAGTGCCCGCGCCTGCCGAGCGCCCCCTAGTGCCCGCGCCTCCAGGGCGCCCCCTAGTGCCCGCGCCTCCAGAGCGCCCCCTAGTGCCCGCGCCTCCTGAGCGCCCCCTAGTGCCCGCTCCTCCTGAACGCCCCCTAGCGCCCGCTCCTCCAGAGTGCCATCTAGTGCCTACTCCGCCAGAATGGGCCCTAGAGGGGAACCTCCCCAAGAAAATTTTGGGGGGGGGCCATATACCCCTAGGCGACGTGGTCGGGCCTAGGACCAAGGCCACGGAGCTCCCTCCTCCGCCATGGCCTCCCGAGCTCCCTCCTCCGCCATGGCCTCCCGAGCTCCCTGCTCCGCCATGGCCTCCCGAGCTCCCTCCTCCGCCATGGCCTCCCGAGCTCCCTCCTCCGCCATGGCCTCCCGAGCTCCCTCCTCCGCCATGGCCTCCCGAGCGCCCTGCTCCGCCATGGCCTCCCGAGCGCCCTGCTCCGCCATGGCCTCCCGAGCTCCCTGACCCGCCATGGCCTCCCGAGCTCCCTGACCCGCCATGGCCTCCCGAGCTCCCTGACCCGCCATGGCCTCCCGAGCTCCCGGATCCGCCATGGCATCCCGACCTCCCCGCTCCGCCATGGCTCCCAGAATGGGCGCCGCCCTGGAGGCCTCCTGTCCTGTCCTGTCTCCATGTCCCTTAAGGCCTCCAGAGCGCCCACCCCCCCTCCCCGTTGGATAGTGTACGGTGCGGGACGCACCGTTCGGGAGGGGGGAGTACTGTCAGACCTGTGTTCCCCATGTCACGTGTTTCCCCTCCTCTTGTGACCTTATTTGGTGTTTCCTGTCGTTTGTAATTATCAGTTCCTAGCCCTGTGTCTTTAGTCTCCACCTGTGTTTTGATTGCTCCCCACCTGTTTCAGTTCTCCTCGTTTGATTTCCTTGTTTAAAAGCCCAGTGTCTCCAGTGTCCTGTGTCCGTGAATGTATGTCTTCCTTGTGTTTCAATAAAGAACCCTCGTTGATCTTATCTCCTGGTCTCCTCGCTCCTTGCTCCTGGCTCTCCCCTCCGAGAGCGTGACAAATATCACATATTTCATTTTTTTGCTATTTCTGACAAGTGTTGCTGTATTTTCTTGAACTACTTAGTTACAGATTGAAAAGGAACCACAGAACAGAAATGACCCTATTAATGTTTTTATAAATTGAATAAACTCAAAACTGATTGTGTTTGTTATTGCAGTACATACACAGAATGAATAACTAATGTAATTTTTTTTTTTATTATTAATATGATGCCACATAAAAAAAAAAAAAAACTTATGAAATAAAGAAATGTTTAGAAACCCACAACCAATGTGGCATCAGTTCCACATTAATATTGCACTAAACAAAATGCATATTAAATGTTGCACATCTTATGTGGAAATAAATGAAAAGATGGTCAGGACACTCATCAGAGGAACAAGTAACAGCATCAGAGAAGCACACAGACAAGAAGTCTCAGATACCTTCACTTTCTCTGGGACCCACTTATCTGTCAACAGGAATATAATGCAATGAAATGTAATGTATTCAAGGAAGAAATCATCAGAAACCTTCATCTATTAATGATTAAAATAAATGAATTAAGGATGATATTTCCCTGCTGATATTTAGTGTTTGATTAAAAAAAAAATTTATCAATAGCACATTTGTAAACCATTACAAATTTTAAACTCACCATAGAGCAGAGATTGCTTGACAGAAGGCAAAGGTGAACAGCACAGTGCAGGTAAAGCTTAGTGGAGTTTGCAGTGAAGATAAACATCCTGAAGGCGAAACGGCTGGATGTCGAGGCGCCGTTCTGCAGCAGCTCCACTGTGTCGTCATTTGGATTGGGACACCTGAGAATACCAATAATGACAATCAACAAATCAAATTCTTTCATTCAGTTCAAAAACGATTCTGTTAAGGGGGGGTCCCGGGAGCCGCTGCAGCCGTCACCGGATCAGCCGTCGCCGGTGGAAGCTCTTCAGGAATGACGGGGGGCGCGCAGGCCTCAGGAGGGAGTTCGTCTGGTTTCGGAAACCTAAAGCTGGGCAGTGAGTATCTTGTATAAAAACAAGATGGCGCTGCTATGTTCGGTCGCCGTCCAGGTCGCTCCGCTAAGACTGTGCTTTTATTTACTTTTTAACTTATTTTTAATTTCTCTTTTTGCACACATAACGTCGGCACTGATCACCTACGACAAAAGTACACTCTTGGACATTGGAAACCGCTTCACTAACCTGGTTCAGGACACTTTATCACCGAATCCGAATCCATCGTGGCCTCTTGAGATTCTTTGGAACGCAGAGAACAAAGGCCACAGGAGACGGTACAAGAAACACCGTGGAAAAAGCGCTGGAATTCGCAACAGATTGAGGAAAAGAGCCCACAGTCCTCCTTTACCGAGCATTCTGCTCGCTAATGTCCAATCCTTGGATAATAAGATGGACGATCTTAGAGCCAGGATAAGTTTCCAACAGGACATAAGGGACTGTAACATCATCTGTTTGACTGAAACATGGCTCACGCCCTCGGTTCCGGACAATGCTGTAACGCCGTCTGACAACTTCTGTTTTACGGATGGACAGAACAGCCGAGGCCGGTAAATCCAAGGGTGGAGGAGTGTGCTTCATGACTAACAAGAAATGGTGTGACCCCAGGAATATCTCCTCTCTGTCGCGATCCTGCTCGCCTCATCTGGAACATCTATCCATTATTTGCCACCCATTCTATTTGCCCCGCGAGTTCTCCGCGGTCATCGCTACTGCCGTTTACATTCACTGTAAAACTTTTCGCTGTAAATTTACAGTAAAATACTGGCAGCTGGGTTGCCAGCCACATACTGTATTTTTACAGGACTACTACTGTAAACAAAATTTACAGTTCTGTACTGTATTTACCAAATACAGTATTATACTGTTATATAATTTTTACAGTATTATACTGTGTTATTTACAGGGATTATACAGTATTATATAATTTTTACAGTATTATACTGTGTTATTTACAGGGAATATTGTAATTCTGCTTTTCTATCAGTACTATTAGATTTACAAAATTAAAAATATTATACTTTTTCATAACAGTAGTCAAAAAAAAAGAGAAAACGACATTCTCTGAGTTTTAAAACATTTATTTATTTATTTATTTTGAAGAAAAGACCAGGAAATTGCCTTATATGAACATATTGGCTGAAATGCCAGCTGTAGTTTTTTTTATATATATAAAACATGTAAAATGCAATTAACAATTAGCAAGTTAATCAAAATACAGTAATCTTATTTACTTTTAAAGAATAGAAAGGTTTTTCAGAAATATATTTTTAAAAGTCTTTGTTTTTCAGAAGAGAGGAAACCTGCGGGTTTACAGTACTGTTCTTTTTGTACACAACATGTCCAGTCTTCTTTTAAGTCACTTTTCCTTTCTTGGTTTTTGATGAACATTCAGGGTTGATGTCGAGAAAGCGTCTAAAAGCCAGAAAAGAAAAAAAACAAAACAAGTGAACATTGTGTATGTGTATATACTGTGTGTGTGTGTGTGTGTGTGTGTGTGTGTGTGTGTGTGTATGTATATATATATAAAAAGAAAGAAAATACTTCAAATAAACTATTGTGGGTTTCATTGTGGTTCTGTTTAGTTGTCTATACATAGTTCAACATAACTATTAAACTAACTCTGAAATTTGTGCAGCGAAATCCCATTTACAGTGTTCACCATTTCATTTCTTTTAGTCAAAGCTACATTTTCTAAGTAGTGTTCATCTCTAGGGTGCAGTACTGTTTTCTTGAAATTGATCTTAAATGAATTTGATCATTGATAATATTTTGCAGACTGCATTGAGCTGACAGACAGAGATGAACATCCTAGGGATAGCTTATCAAAAATGAAAATCACATCAGTTACTCACCTGGCGTTGTCCTAATGCAGTATGCCATTCTTTCTTTTTCGGAACACAAAAGGAGGAATTTACAAAAATATACCATACACGCACTCGTCCATACCACAGAAGTGAATAGCGACCAGCACCAAGCACTGAAAAAATATGCAAAAGTATCACAGAATGATCCCATGCAACACGTGTCATATATTCCAAGTTTTCTGGTGGTATATGACAGGATTTGGTGAAAACAAACCGAAATTTAACTTATTTATTGAAAATCCTGACCTTGGCTGTTGGTCTTTTGGTCTTTCGGATATACAAAAATATCCATGTACTGTCTTCACGGAGTATATCCAGACTGGAACTTTGGTTATCAGATGACAGTAAGACTCAGTAAGACCGTAAGTTCATTCACATTGTTTCTAGATTATGTCACTGCCAATACTTGTAAAAACAATGTGAATGAACACCACAACATCTTAAGCAGCAAATTTTGCAAAACACAAAATTTGTCACTGCCAATACTTTTGACCACAACTATAGAAGTGAACTGCATAATAATAGGATCTCATGAATGCACAGTTAAGCACAAAAGACCAACGTCAGTGTCAGGATTTTCATTAAACAATATATTAAAATTACCATTTGTTTTTCACCAAACTATATCGTATTCCCCCAGAACACTTGGAATATATGATCTTTTGTAAATCTTGATGCTGGTCACTATCACTGCCATTATATGGACAAGCGCGAGCAGGCTTTTTTTTTTATTATTCTCCTTTAGTGGTCCGAAAAACAAAGAAGGTCATACCGCATTAGAACAACACCAGGGTGCATGGAAGCATATGTGTAGCAAAATTCAATTTGAAATGTAATATGCAAAATGGTAATGCAATATGTAAAATGGCAATGTATTTCTGTATTTAAATTTACATTTTCCCATACGTATGTGCAATATTTAATGCAAATTGAAAATTTAATTATATAATATACATTTGCCATTTTCCACACTAGTTACAATACACAAATTCAAAACATATTTTAAGGCTTTATAAGTTGCAAAATGAAAATGAAAATGTATTACCCAAATTGATTAGATACGTTTAAAATGTCCAAGCATAAACTGTAGCAAAATTATCATTTAAATGCTATTTTTCCTAAATGCATTTAGACTTAAGGGTAGGACACTTGGGATTGCATTTCCATCATAACACCGCGTGATGATTGTAACAAAATGCAGTGAAAATTTCAGAATGCATTCTGAGCCAAAGGTGCAGCAAAAAGGTGATTTAAATGTCTTTTATTTTTGTTAAATGCATTGACACATAAAACGTTTCAATAGCTTTTTCATTTAATACCCCATGATGAATATAGTCAATGTGGATTTGAAAATGCATTCGAAATGCATTTGAAAATGCAACACACCCCGACCTGTCAAGCTTTAGGCTACATCAAGGCAGGGCTCGGCAACAGGATGCACAATAGGTCAATATTCATCGTTAACCGAATGCTTTCCACACTGACTTAAACTATATTCATCATGGGGTATTAAATGAAAAAGCTATTGAAACGTTTTATATGTGTCAATGCATTTAAGAAAAATAAAAGACATTTAAATCACCATTTTGCTGCACCTTTGGCTCAGAATGCATTCTGAAATTTTCACTGCATTTTGTTACAATCATCACGCATTGTTATGATGAAAATGCAATCCCAAGTGTCCTACCCCCAAGTCTAAATGCATTTAGGAAAAATAGCATTTAAATGATAATTTTGCTACAGTTTTTGCTTGGACATGTTAAACATATCTAATCAATTTGGGTAATACATTTTCATTTTCAGTTTGCAACTTATAAAGCCTTAAAATTTGTTTTGAATTTGCGCATTAAAACTAGTGTAGAAAATGGCAAATGTAGATTATATAATTGAATTTTCATGTTGCACTAAACTTTGCACATATGTATGGTAAAATGTAAATTAAAATACAGAAATACATTGCCATTTTACATGCATTGCCATTTTGCATATTACAAATTGACTTAATGTTCATTTTAGGGTATACTAAACCTTTACTGTTTACATACCAAGAATTATAAGCTGTGTTCTCTGGCAAATGTAAAGACTGCTGGACATCAGATGGAGTGGTGAATACCTGAAACAATTTAAAAAAAAGACAGCATCACTAACAGAACTAAGACATAAAACATGTTGCAAATAAATGTGATTTGTTGTGTAATCTCTACTTACATCTGCTTGAAGGGTAAGACCATCTAAGTTCTGCAAGTGTGGGAGCTGCTGTAGGACCATGGAAGACATGGAATCAATCAGGAATACTACATTTGAAATAAGCATTAGGAACATGACTATGGATTTTCATGTGCTGGCAAAATTATAACACATTAAAAAACACGATCATAGAACTGACATTTTTTAACATGGACTACAAATGTAATACCTGGGAAGCACTTACATTAGCACCGGATCTTCATCAGATTGTTCAACCTGAAACAAAAAAAAAACAAAAAAAATCAGAGGCAGGTCATGTGAATGTGTCTTATTTGCTATTTAAGTTGTTTTTGATTGTTGGATTAAAGGAAGGTGTGAATCAACATCTTAAGCAGCATCGAGTGACTGTGATTGATTGATTTATGTTAGGTTAAACAAGCTAACTTATTTATAATTTAGTGAGCTAGATATAACTTGGTTAAGGGCTGTAACAGAAAGAAATGGTCAATGAAGTATCAAAGTTACTTGGTAAAGAGGTAAGAATTGTTTACTCTGGATTTAAGTTAGAAAAAGTTCCCAAAACGTTCCCAAAATCAATTGAGCAAATTAAAATTGCGAAGTGAAAATATGCTTAGTGGAAACACGTCAATTTGGCAAAAACTCCCATATATCGCAAAAAAGTTCTTACGCTCGCATGAGGTGGTTTTTCAGGCAATTCGAAAAAGGAATATTTTGCAAACCTACACTGGAAACGTTTTTTTTTCGGCTTTACAGGTCACATGGCGTATGTAAAATGTAATATAATCATTCTTCAATGTACTATAACACGTCATACGTGCCCGCTCTCGAGTATAAGGGGCTTTCCCTGCCATTAATGCTTAGACGTCTGCGGTGCAGTGTGGCTCTGACACGGCCACTGAAGCTGACTGCGGCCACTCTAATGCTTGTGTTTATTACAGCCACGCCACGCATGTTTCTGAAGTGTCTCTCCGTGCTGCTTCTGTAAAGATACACGCATAACGTTATGCCTCCTTTGAATAAATATAGCCAAAATCCGTTGCCATGACTTATCGCGAGAGGCAAAAAGGTTACGTTTTAGTCGCATAACATTGGTTAATGGAAACGCCGTCATTTCGAAATACTTTTTTTATCGACATTTATAAAATATCGCCAAAGATTTGCTTAAATCTGTAATGGAAACGCGCGTAGAAATGTGAACGAAAAAAAGAGACTAGCTTACCATATTGATACTCAGTCGAACAATAATCCATCTTCTCATGCTCCAAAGTCCATTTATCATCGTCTCATGCACAGGTTAGATGATTCAGATGACAAATTATCTTCGCTTCTGCTCACTCAGCGTCGTCCATTGTTTGCTGCGTCACTGGCAGCTAACGCTCGAAACACGAAACGAAGCTCACAGCTTCAAAACTACTCACAGCTTCACAAGCCACTGGCTTATCTTAATAACGTGAATAATTATTCTGTTCAATTAAATCCCGCTGACGAATCTAGTCTGCCTGTAGTACACTGTTCACATCACATCACATCACATTTGAATTGAGCGCGAAAGAAATCTATCCCACAATGCAATGCCTTTACAGAATGATACTGTATTACAAATTTAGCGGCCTGAAAACAGAACACTGCTGTCTATTTACAGACATTCTGTAAAATATACAGCATGTTACTGTTTTATAAAAATACAGTATAATAAACTGTTAGAAAATGCCTGTAAATTTACAGTAAAGTTTTACAGTGTTCCACCTCAGGCAGACACCGGCTTGGCTTTGTCTAAACTTCACGATGTGCTCAGCGGCTACATTAACAAACATCCTGACGCTGCCTTTATCATCGCGGGGGATTTTAACAAAGCCAACCTCAGGCAGGTCATGCCGAACTTTCACCAGCATGTATCCTGTCCAACTAAAGGACCGAATACACTGGATCATTGCTACTCTCAATTTAAGAATGCCTACAAGGCCCGCTCTCTACCGTCTTTTGGTAAATCAGACCACGCCGCCATTTTCCTCACACTGGAATATAAACAAAGGCTCACACAGGAACCCCCGGTGAAGAGGGAAGTGACGCGTTGGTCCTCCCACTCGGAAGCTATGCTGCAGGCGGCTCTTGATGACGTCGACTGGGACATGTTCAGGGCGAGCTCATCTGACGTCAGCGAGTTCACGGATGTGGCAGTGAGCTTTGTAAACACACTTACCGAACAAGCTACAGAAACAATAACTGTAAGGACCTTCCCAAATCAGAAACCGTGGGTGGACAAAACAATCCGCGATGCGGTTAACAAATGCACTGCCGCATACAACGAGGCTCTTTTGTCTGGGAATATGAGCGAGTATAAAGCAGCGTGTTATGCTCTCAGACGAGCTGTAAGTGCCGCCAAACATCGATACAAAGAGAGAATTGAGTCTCATTTTCAGCTCAATGACTCTCGACGCATGTGGCAGGGACTAAGGACCATCTGTGCCTTTGGGAACAAATCCTCCGTGGAGGTGAGTGCAGATCCGTCGCTGGCCGAAGAATTAAACGGCTTCTACGGCCGATTTGAAAGCAATGGCGGCAGCGCGGCTCTGCCGATCAGCGCGTCAGGAAGCAGCAGGCAGAGAAGCGAGGATTATGTGATCACCGTGACAGAGGACGAGGTTCAGAGGGCACTAAAGGGAGTGAACATCAGGAAAGCGGCTGGACCTGACGGGATTACTGGCCGTGTCCTGAGGTCCTGCGCTCATCAGCTTGCTGGTTTGTTCACTTCTATCTTCAACGAGTCCCTTGCTACCTCTGTAGTTCCCACCT
>CM041809.1:32889141-32985928 GCA_023376895.1 Aspiorhynchus laticeps
TCTAATATTCATGTACAGAAAATGAAGAGGGAACAAAAGAAAGAAAAAGTGACAAATAACATTAATGGAACTTGATTTACAAATACAGCATAGAATAAAATTAGGTTAAGCAGGCAAGTGTTGGTACTTCCTTGAAGCTAGAATGTGTCACACACACACACACACACAAAATAACTTTTTTTAAATGTCGTGCAGGGGCATGTCCCGATCATTTTGTTGAAGCAAGAAAGCAACTCTGTTCTTGGAGACTTTAAGGAAATGAACACTGTATTCATGGATTTAATGAAGGTGTCAGGATCCTGCCCTGACAGTCTTGTCTGTCCTGTCTTTGTTTAATGTATCTTTGTTCATTTTGTGCCTGAGCACATGGCTGTGTCTTTGTTTGTGTTGGCCATGTGCTCCCCTTGTCCTGCCCCCTCATTTCCAGTTACCACACCCCCTTGTTTAGTCCTCGTTTACTTAAGTGTGTTCACCTGATCCTTATGTGCTCTGCTCCCTTTATATAGTGTTATTTTTTCCTCGTGTTTGCTGGTTCGTTTTGTGCTTATCTGGTTAGTCTTGTCCTGTAGTTATCTTCGTGATAGTTTTTGAGCTAGTCAAGATAAAGTTCTTGTTATATTTTTTTTCCCTAGCCTTATTTTTGGCTTCTCTAGGTTTTTTGTTTCTCTCTAGTTTAGTAGTTCTCTGCTATTGCAGTCTTGTTTGTTTATTTTTTTTTACTTTTGTTTTTTGTTCTCCTTTGGCCTAGTCAATTTGTCTTTAGGATTTATTTTTCTTTTCTTTCAGTAGCTAGTTTAGGTTCTTTAGAACTCCTATTTATTTTATAGATTTTGTTCCTTTTCTCTTTCTAGTATTTAGTTATTGGGGTTTTTTTCCCCTCGTTTTAGTTTTGCCAGTTTTTGTTGCTCTTGTTCTCATCTCTCTTGTTGTTTTGTCTCGCTGTGTGTGTAGTGTTGGTTCCTGCCCTTCCCTGCTCCCTGTGTCCCTCCTGGTTGCTGACTCTCCTGATCTGGATGCCAACGCTGGTGCTTCTGTGATTGCTCCAAGTGTCAAGCCTCTGCTTCCTTGAGCTCCTGCCCTGTTGCTGTAGAGTCTGGAACTGTCTCAACCAGGACCAACCTGTTTTCCAGTTGTGTGCTCTCGACCAAGCTGCCTAATTGTTTGGACTGTGTCCCCACCTCACCTTTCTTGTACTGTGACTTTGTTGTCAATTAATATCACCCCCCTGCTCATTTCTGCGTCTGGGTCCTCCCTTGCCAAACCCTGACAGAAGGTGAAGAGTAACGCTCTTTAGAAATGTCCTACATCCCTCCGCTGCACATTTAACTCGTCGTTCAAATGATACCAATGTCTCGTTTGGAAGTGTGCAGACTAATGCAAACAGAGGGGAAAAAAATAATTGTAAAGGTTTAATTAAACAGAGGAATTTGATGAAGATATGTCCATGTAAACTTAACTCTCTGATCTTGTCACTTTTAAGAGTTTTGGGGAACACTTTACCAATAAGCTTCGTAGTTCTTCAAGAAATATACAAAAAATATATTTTTACAGCATTTATACATTTAGGTTATTACTTTCTACATTGTTTTTCAACAAGTTGAATACATTAACAGTAATATCAAATACAGTAACAAAAAGTTCATTAGTTCATACATTAGGTATCATGAATTGAACGACAGCAACACATTCACTGAGAAGTACTGGGTGTGATATTTCAAACTGGATAGCCAGGTTTACTGTCATTTTTATACAATATAGTATTTTCAGAAAACCACCAGATTGGATTCCATACAAATGCTGCTAAGTTTTTAAATGAAGTTGTCAATGTACAGCTGTCAATCAACTAATATGGGATTCACAAAGAACTACATAGTACAGGACTGTCACCACTGCATTAACAGTGTTTTTATTTCATTCTCCATTATCATGCAATTATAAATTTGGAGATCTCAATTTAAACAAAAATATATGTATATTTATTTTTTTTCAATTGAGATTTTTTATTTTTATTTTATTATTTATTCCTTTAGGATTTATTGTTCAACAAGGGTGTCATAATGTCCATAGTACTGATATTGCTGTATGTCTCTCCAGCTGTCATCAACAGTGTTACAATTATAGTATGGATCAGATCTTGAATTTGTAGGTTAAGTGGGAACAGAGAGAAGACAATTCTATCTACCTCTTGTTCAGCAGCAGTGCCATATGAGGCTACATAACAACTGAGAGAAACCAGCATAAGTAAATAAAGGATGGTTGGTTGGTTGATTAAAAAAATGAATGTGGATCAGACAGACTGACTGACTGATTCTTTATCGTACATCTCCACATTTCTATGCGTTTAAACTTTCAAAAATGCAGTAACCAATGAGGTGTGTAAGCCGTGTTGGGGAATGTTACTTTTAAAACCTGTTACAGTTATTAAGCTTCTTAACATATTATTGTCTTAACATATTTTGGTACTGCACCTCTTATGGAAAGTGCCTGTCATGGAAAGCTGACTCTCCACCAGAGTTATATCGCTGCTTGCCATTTACTCGATTTACTTCATTACACAGCTCTGTTGTGTACTGCCTGCTCTGACAATGACAACATGTTGACCTAAAATCAGATCATGTTCCTGTTAATCTGGATCAGCAAGATTCCCAGCAATCAATCAATCAATCAATCAATCAATCAATAAAGTGCCTCAAAGGTATCAGGTTTTCAGAGAAAAAAAAAACTGCCTAATCACTGTAAAAACTGATGCTGACTTAACTTAAAAAAAAAACAGGAAACCCGTTGCCTTAAAATTATTAAGTAAATTATAATTGAAAAATAAAAGTTAAGTGCCAATTGACAATTCACTTAGCTTATACTTTTTTTTATTATTAATTACTTAATAATTTTAAGGCAACGGGTTTCATCAATTTTTTTAAGTAAAGTCAACTTATCACTTTTTACAGTGATAAGAAGCCTATTTATGAAATATTGTGTGTCATCAAGCAGCACACAGACTCAACCAGAGTAAAACAAGCAAAGTTTCACAAAAGTAAAATATTTCATTGTGTTTGGGGCAAATATCTGCACTCCTTGAATGCCAACTTTGGGGGCTGTAGCTAACTGCTGTAATCACTGTAAAAAAAAAATATATATATATATACATATTGTTATTTCAGCTTAAAATAATTTGTTACCCCGCTGATTTAAATTTTTTAGTTTAGTCAACTAAAATATTCCAGTTGTCCCTTAAATTAACATTGAGTATCTTACAATTTCAAGTTGACTAAACTAAAAAATTTACAAATTATTTTAAGTTGAAACAACTTTTTGAAACATTTTTTTTTACAGTGATAATGATTATAGACATATGAATGGTAGAAAGGTATTTTAGAAAGGTAACTGAAAGGTATTTTCAGCCCTCAAATAACTATATATACAATCAATTAATATCAGAAGTCAGAAGTCAGAAAGAGCTTTATTGCCAAGTATGTTTATGATCTAACTGGCCAAAATGTCTCTCACATCAATAGTTTAACATTTTAGGGACCAAAAATAAAAAAATAAAAATACTAGAAAACTAACACTCGAAAAAAATGTCAAAATATATGTAATTACACTGATATGTACTTGCAGAAATTAATTTCAGGTTTAATTGCATGCAGGTATTTTTTAAATATAAGCACAACGTAAAAACATGTATGTACTGTATACAATAAGTGCATTGTAGCAAATGATTAATGTAAATGTAAGTACATAGTAGTTAAGGTCACCAAAAATAAAGTGGGACCAAAAATTATAATCATTTTGGTAATTTGAGGAATGACTGAACCTCACCACATCTTAGCAGAATTTTTTTTTTCATTAAAAATCAATTACAGGACATTTTAGGAAACCTGTAATGCATTATGTTTTTATATACTGAAAAAAATTATAATTTATTTTTAACATTTTTAACTGAAAGAATGGAAAATTAAGAATTGAAGATTACATTAATTCCACCTGCTTTTTGTCTATTTATGTCACTTGTTAAATGCACAATATGTTTATATTGTGACATTTATATTTAATATTGTGAAATGATTTATAATATTGTGACCTATTATGCCCCTTTTTACAAGATGTAAAATAAGTCTCTGATGTCCCCAGAGTGTGTATGTGAAGTTTTAGCTCAAAATACCCCACAGATCATTTATTACATCACTTTGAAAATGGCTGTTTTGAGTGGAAGCACAAACACACTGTTTTAGTTCATGTCTAGCAGGCGCAATGATATTATGCAGTGCCTTAAAGTAGTCCTCAGCTATATCATAACTAGTTACCTAGCTGGGGACTACTTTCAGGTGCTGCGTCATATCACTGCGCCTGCTGCACCCATGGTACGGCAGTAAAGTTCCTTGATTATTACGCCGGAATGAGAGTATAGTTCCTAGCCATATCAGACTAGAAAATCGCAACTTTCATTTTCCATCGGTCTTAGTTCACGATGTAACTATAAGAGTCAAGCTTTAAATAGGAAAAATATCTAAACTCTTTGGTCATTTTTGATGACCAAATGCTAATGGTCTAATCAGATTCAATGATCTATGCTAAGCTAAGCTAAAAGTGCTACCGTCAGACCCGGAGATCGGCTGAATGGATTCAAAAACGGTAAAACTCAACTGTTTAACTCTAGGGGAGGTGTAAAATGAGCCTATTTTCAAAAAAAAGTGGAGTGTTCCTTTAAGGCATTATAATGAATGCATAATAAAAAACCTTATAATGTGTTACAGAATTTCATGAATAATCATAACAACAATTATAATACATTATAGTACTTACGTATTTGTGGTTGAGTATGTTTATTTATAACACACAATGAACACCATATTAAATCTACTTCATTTGTAATGGGCTATATCATAGCTTGACATTATTTATTTAAGATCTGCACAGTACCTTACTACATCTCTTGAGTGCAGTGTTTATATATATATATAAAACTAATTGTATTAGTAGACTTAGGTAGGGTAGGTAGAATGTTCACATACTTGCAAAGTATCCTATACTCAGTTTGTCTGTTGAGGAACCATCAAAATAAAGTGTTAGCATATACAGTATATTCAGCAGACACACCACTAATACTCTCATGACTGCTAGTTGACATGTAGTTGCAGAGTTACTTATCAACAGCTGTTTAAAGGGTGCCATCAAAATAAACAAACTGATATTATATAAAAAAAAAATTCAAAGCAAATGTGTCATATTACACGTTCATCTGATCTGATATCTGATCTTATGGCTGTTTGAGGATTTTTTTTATTATTATTATTATTATTATTAATATAAGTGGTCTTTGTCTGCTTTAAGTAAAGTAACATAAGTAACGTGGCAAGATATGAGACTTATAATACATTATAACTATGAGAAATATAATCCATTGTAACTTAAGCGGATGGATCGTGTTCATTGTGTGTTATAAATCATCATACTCTTATTAAAAGCTATAACCACAAATAAGTAACTATTATAATACATTAAAACTGTTTTTATGAATTTTCATGAGATGATACAACATATTATAAAGTTATAATACCTTTATAATGTATTATAAATACGGGCTTCATAGAAAGTGTTACTGAAATATCTTTACCTGAGGACAAATGCTGCTGCAGATCAAACTCAGTGAGATTCTCTCTTCAGCAGCTGAATACAGTGATGAGGAACTGCTGATCTCACACACTAATCAGTGCCTTTATTAATAACTGTGGGTGGATCGTTACTGAAAACAGGAGTAATCTCTAAACAATACCTTGAAGAAGTGCTTTATTTCTTTTTACTTTGTGAGAGATTGTATCATTGCTTGCCATTTAATTGTTTGACTTCATTGTGCAGCTCTGTTGTGTACTGCCTGCTCTGATATTACAGTGAAAACAATAGTTAATGTATATGTTGACCTAAAATCAGATCATGTTCCTATTATCAGGAAGGATCAGCAAGATTCCCAGCAACAATAAACAAATAATACAATCATGAAATACCCATGAGAAGGATGCAACACTTTGAAATTGTCAAAAAAGGGTGAACATCAGACAATGAAATGCTTTGTTAACAGTCAGCAGAGCAAGAATGAAGACAAAGAAATAAGTGTGAAACCACCAGGAAGACTTTAGTCTCCAGTGCCAGCATTTTCCACAAACTTGTGAGTCTCCAGAGGGACGAGGCATCAGGTAATATTACACACATCTGAATATACAACGTGATCTCATGATACATCGTATGTATTTTACGTAAAATGTGGTTCTATAAAACGTACATTTACCTACGTTTTTACAGGCACTAAAATGTACAATACTGACGTATTTTAATCATCTAAACATACAAATACTTACGTATTTTCAGCACTTAAACGTACAAAACTGACATATTGACGACATCTAAAAATTAATCCTTATGAATATTGAAATCGCGGCATTAATTTTTATTATTAGTTGTCATATCAATTACCTTGTTTTCAATTGAATCATTAAGTTGTTTACTCGTTTTGTTGTGTGATTTCTGACAGCTCGTTTCCAATAATAGGCCTACATAATGTTAAACAAGACTTCACTTTAAACCTTAAAACAAATAACATTTGAAATCGTTTAACCTTTACTTGTCATGTAATGTTTACTTTGTTTGCCATGGGCCACAACACGCGTTTTCTCCGACATGCTGTGACTGACAATAGAACTATATAAAACACCAAAACCGCAACATAATTACGAAATGAAACAATTTTATTCGTGCGCTGTAATCCAGATCTTCAGAATCCATACGACTGCGAGGAACAAACCCAAATCCAAGCCTTTATTCGGCGATCTTCATCTCCATCCCGAGCAGTGAGTCCAGCGACCGTAAAACACAAAGCCCGCGCTGACTGACACGTTCATTACGAATTCAAATGTTGGCGCTTTAAACGACAGGTTTTACGGCATGATAATCGAACGCTCATTGGCTCTCGCCTGCATTCGTCACAGATTGCGACATGCCGTGTTTCTGGTGAGGTGTGCGTTTGAAAGATGCGAGCATGCGCGCGCCTTCAGGAGAAGAGTTCACTGAGAGCGAGAGGATCAGGAAAATAATCTGGATAATATTTTCAGCGATTAACAACATAAATTTTGCTCTGCACCTCACACAAACCTGCTGTATTCCGCCAGAGAGGACTGCGGCTGCAACGCATCGTCATTTATAACGTTACTTTTGGTAGTGATTTTGAAATTTTTGCAATAAATAAATGATTGTAATTGCATTTCTCTGTCTGTCATGTTTTTCTTATACTGTACAGAAATAGCTATGTTTAGGTTTAGATGTTGGAGTGGGATTAGCGACTATAAAAACATTTTTAATGCTATATTGTTACTAAAATGGTTATTTTCCTGCATGTTTCGGTCAGTTGTGTTTTATATCCTGTTATATTCGCTGTAAAATGGGTAGGTTTAGGTTTGGGGGTAGGTTAAGGGGTCTAAAAATCTAAATCGCTTATTGATAAAATGATAAAAATGCATTGATACAAATATCTTAATGATATAAAAGATACGTAAATATTTTTATGTTTTTTAGCTAAAAACACGTATCGATTTGTACGTTTTAAACGTTGAAATACGTCTAAATTGTACGTTTTAGCATCAATAAAAACGTACAAAAATGTACGTTTTGTGCTTGTAAATGTTACGTATTAATACCTACGTATGAACATGAGACCAGGTATGAATATAAGGCATTTTCAGCCCTAATCAACAATTGCATACTGTATCACCTACAAATTATATACAATAATAATAGTAATTATTAAGATTGATGTGCAACTGCATAAGAGAACTGATCAATCAATCAATCAATCTTTACTTTATTTGTCCTTCATGAGGGAAATTTGTTTTGAGCAATACAGGTAAAAACTGCATAACAGAAAAAAGAATACCAACATCAATAATAACAATCACACACACTGTAACAAGTGATAAGTTGACTTAACTTAAAACAATTGAGGAAACCTGTTGCCTTAAAATTATTAAGTAAATAATAATAATAAAAAAAAGTTAAGTGAACTGTTATTTACTTAATAATTTTAAGGCAATGGGTTTCCTCAATTTTTTTAAGTTAAGTCAACTTATCACTTTTTACAGTGGTTGTGTCCCTTGAATTAGAGTTTAACAGCCTTATAGCCAAAGGAACAAAATAGTTTTTATAACGGTTATATCTAGACATTGAAGTACGAAAACATCGACCAGATGGAAGTAATTCAAATTCTCGCTGAAGCACATGAGAAGGGTCCTGAGTCATTTTCATTGCCTGTTTAAGCCTAACCTTATCAAAGATAGACTGAAAATTGGGGTAAACCCCTAGACCAACCACTTTCATAGCAGTACACACCAGACGGTTCAACTGAGCTCTAAGAGTAACTTTCAAATTACCAAACCAGGCCGCTATACCATATAGTAAGATTCAATACAGGCATGATAAAACAACAATTTGACCCTTTGGGCTACCCCAAATAATCTGAGCCTCCTTAAAAAGTACATCTTTTGTTGCACCCTTCTACACAGGTTATCCACATGCACCTCCCATGAAAGTCTATTATCCATAATTAAACCTAAATATTTGTATGAAGCAACCTGTCTAACAGGCTCATTGTTAATTATAATAGGTGAGTGATTGCCTACTGATCTATAATCAAAGATCATTTCCCCTGTTTTACTAACATTTATTACAAGACATGTTCTTTACTCCATAACACAAAGTCAGCAATCTCTGTAGTGTAACGCTGAAGGTCCTCATCCTTGTACAATCAACCAAGAATGGCAGTGTCATCTGAAAATTTAACGACAATGTTCCTCGGTTGGTGACTCCTATATTCATTTGTGTACAATGTAAATAAGAGTGGTGAACAAACACACCCTTGCGGAACACCAATACTAATAGGTCGACATTCGGAGAAAGACTGCTTGATTTTAACTTGTTGAGTCCTATCCGTAAGAAATGCATGGAACCATTTGATGCTATATGGATTAACAGCCATACTATTTAGTTTGGAGAGCATAAGGTGTGGTTGCACGGTATTAAAAGCAGAGCTCAGATCGAGAAAAAACAACCTGGCATAAGCCTTTGGATCCTCCAGATGTTTTAAAACATGATGCACCACAGTAAGGATCGCATCATCAGTGCCCCTGTTGATTTGATAAGCGAACTGATAAGGATCAAGACGGTCCTTAACCTCTTCCTTAAGCCTCCACACCATAATCCTCTCCAAACACTTCATCATCAATCCTCATCAATCCTTCATCACAAAGTCTATTGACTCAGTGTATTTCAGTGTGGTATGGGAACAGCTCCAGTCAAGACTGCAAAGCCTTGCAGAGAGTTGTGCGCTTAGCTGAGCGCATCTCAGGGTCTGCTCTCCCCTCTCTGCAGGACATCTACCTCAAACGCTGCAGAAGCAGAGCTGTCAAAATCATCAAAGACTCAAATCACCCCGGTAACTGTCTTTTCACTCTGCTGCCATCTGGTAAGCGCTTCCGCAGCCTGATGGCTAAAACTGAGAGACTTAGGAGGAGTTTCTTCCCCCAGGCCATCAGACTCCTTAACTCAAACTCAGCCTCTTAACATCATCATGTCTTACTTTATAATCACTAACAATCAGTAAGATATTCACACTCATTATTCTCTACCTCATACTGACAGTGTCATTTGCACACAACACTTTCTGTGTTTTGGTATCTTATTTTATTTTTTATTTTTTTTGAGATTGCTGCTACATGTTAACCATGTACAACCTGTTTTGCACATTCCTCTCTTGAACAGTCATGCTTATCTTAATATTTAAGTCTACAGTATACTGTCATGCACATTCTTTTATATTTTATATTTTGTTCTTTATATCTTATTTTTTATTCATTTCATTGTATGTATATTTCCTCTGTGTTGTATTCTATAACATTTGCACTGTCCATGGAGCGGACCTGACTCACATTTCACTGCTGGTTATATACTCTCTGTATAATCGTGTATGTGACAAATACATCTTGAACTTGAACTTGATCCGAATAGCCCCCAATACGTCACTACAATCATAAGAATCCACATTGAACCTACAGTAACATTTTTTTGCTCACTGACAGCATGCATGCTTATCCTTTTAGGAGTCATATTAGTTATACACCTTACCTTAGACCACAGCTTTTTTGAACTTTTACTCAGGACACTATCAATTAAATCTCTATAATTCTTAAGAGATATGACATGAACATACTGACGTTAATCTTCTAAAAAAAAAAGTTACTGTCAACTAAAACACTAAATGAACTCTTTCAATATTAGTAAGTCAATATCAATATAATTTATTTTCACGTTTAACTAAAACTTAAAAAAAAGGATTTTAGTTATTTGAGGAATGACTGAACCTCACCAGATCTTACCTCATAAGAACAAACTCTTCAGCAACATTCTTTACATACTTCAGAATTGAAAACAGAGTCACACTTCTCACTCATACAACAGTACCAAAACAAAACAAGCAAAATGACTGCAATAAATGCATCTCTTTCTTAGTATTACTAAAAGCAATAAATGGTTACAAAAAAAAAGACTATGAAGCTACCTTGTTTAGTCATCAAAATTAATAACCTTGAGTAATTCTTAATGCATTGTGTCCATATCATATGCTTTGATCCACTGGATAAAATATGACACTCACATTTTTAAGGATGGCGCTGCAATAATTAAAAAAAGAGCCACTCAGACCTTTTCAGAAACATTACAGCCATTTCTTCTTTTTTCCAATTCTCTAATTAAAATGGTTCAAGTTAAACAAGTATTTTTGGTTATAATGTTTAAACATTAATTGAAATAGTTTTTTCCCTGTCTAAAACTAACCTCTATTTGTGTCACTTTCCATCCTGTGTGATCCAATTACACAAATCAGTTTGATATCATCAATTCAAAAGACAATTAAAATCTTTATTGCAGCATAACCTCTAAAGTAAAATAAGATTAATGTAGTACATAGCAATACACAAATTAAAACCAGATTTTTTTAATCATTTATTTTTGGTGCTTAATCAATAAACAAAGGCCACACAACATTCTATGAAATAATTAGGAACCCACAACCAGTGTAGCATCAGAGCCACATTCATTAAAATGGAACAGGACAACATGCATGTAAAACGCTACACATTTTTACTGGAAAAATACTAAAAGAGTGTCAGGACACTCATCAGAGGAACAAGTAACAGCATCAGAGAAGCACACATACAAGAAGCCTCAGATACCTTCACTTTCTCTGGGACCCACTTATCTGTCAACAGGAATATAATTCAATGAAATGTCATTTATTTACATTTACCTTCATTTACAAATGATGAGATGAAAATAAAACTGAAAATAAGTAATGTTCACCTGTGTTCCCTTCAGACCACATCAGAGGACCCATGGATATGGAAGCACTGTCATGGAAGTCCAGAGACCTGCGCTCTCTCTGATGGTGTCCAGAGTTACAGTCCTACAAGAGAAAAACAGAAAACACAGCTGTGTAATAAATGTCACTGAAATATAATCACAGTTAAAGCTGCAGTCCGTAACTTTTACCTCTTTGTCGCCCTCTATGTTTGAAAACCTGGAATTGCAGTTTCTTGCGGAATTATCTAGTTTGCGCGGGGTTGTGATCCGGTGTTCCGGCAAGGCTCCAGCGCGGATGAATCTAATGTTTTGAGGTGAATGTGTAGTTGTCAGTCACTGCACCGGTGTGGATATTTACTGCCTATGTCTTGGAATATATGACCCAAATCAGAATTTTCACCGTATGTTGCCATCTGAACAAGTAAGTAACAAGTCTGCCACGTTTGTTCTGCCCAACTGAGGAAAAACATTACAATAAATTGTGCTACCAACGGTGATTAAATCTAAAGATCAATTAGCTCATATCACATCTAACTCTGCAAAGTATTATCATTGTTATACTTTGTTCTCAAATTATTAATGTTAACAACATCAGCATTGCGTGACACATGGGTATAGTGTGTATTAGCGTGTAGATTTCAATTTTTGTACAGTCTAATATCTAATTGTCATACCATTCAAATTTCATATTAAGAAATTCTATTAATTCAAAAAGCAAATTAATCTTCCTTCAAACTGGTTCTATTTAAAATACAAAAACTTGTATAATCCCACGTTGGCTATCTGTAATCAGCACATTTAAAACTGGAATATAATTTAATTTCATTCACACGTGTTTCATAAACACATAATCCTTTATGGTTTACGATCCACCATCAAAATGATCAGTTTAATTATTCCAGCTGCTGTGAGAAAAGGCTATAAATGATCCTTCCCCTGCAGGATCCTCACGTGTGATAGTCTATTAGTCAGGAAAACTTCTTTATGTTTACAGACGTGACGTAATGACGCAGTGCCATGCTTGAATTTCCCGCGGAAACCTGCCCGTAACACTCAAATTAGAAAACATTATTATAAGCTAACCGTTGTGCATCGGGCTAAAGTAAGGGGATAGTTTTGAACACTGGCTGGTTATGTATGTTCTCAAATATTGATTTCGGATCATTTTTGACCAAAAAAGTTACGGATTGCAGCTTTAACAGAACAGTTTTTTGTGTGTGTGCGTGTGTGAAAGGAGTGCAAAAATGTCCAGCAGAGGGCAACCAAAACAAGTATTTTATCAACCTTACATACTGACATTGAAGCATTTCTTTCAAGTTCCAACAATAAATTTAAAGCTACGCTATGGTTTTTTTTTGTTTGTTTGTTTGTTTGTTTGAAAGTATCAAAATTTCAATAACAAATGAACACATCATAAATCCATCTTGTAACCATGTCTTTGCTTTACCCTTCCCTTTGACAAGCTAGTAATTTACAGTTGAAGTCAAAAGTTTACATACACCTTGCAGAATCTGCAAAATGTTGATTATTTTACCAAAATAAGAGGGATCATACAAAATGCATGCTATTGTTTATTTAGTACTGACCTGAATAAAATATTTCACATAAAAATGTTTACATGTAGTCCACAAGAGAAAATAAGTTGAATTTATAAAAATGACCCCGTTCAAAAGTTTACATATACGCTTAATTCTTAATACTGTGTTGTTACCTGAATGATCCACAGCTGTGTTTTTTAGTTTAGTGATAGTTGTTCATGAGTCCCTTGTTTGTCCTGAACAGTTAAACTGCTGCTGTTCTTCAGAAAAAACCTTCAGCTCCCACAAATTCTTTGGTTTTCCAGCTTTTTTGTGTATTTGAACCCTTTCCAACAATGACTGTATGATTTTGAGATCCATCTTTTCACACTGAGGACGACTGAGGAACTATTAATTGTTTTGTAAAAGTAAAGGTGATACACAATTCTTGATGGATTTAATTATAAATTTTACTGTTTAAAGTAAATTATATAGTACTCACATTTTGTAAAAGTTTCTAAAGTAGTTTTTGCTTATCAAAATTTTAATGTTATTATCTTCTTTAAATTGCTGGGTAAAATATTGCTTATCATTACTACAATTAATTGGTAAAGCATTATTTCTCAGTGGGTTAAATAAAAATATCTTAATCCAAATGCATTGACATATTTAGTAAGATTTGGTAACATTGCCAATGTACATACAGTATGGGAAAGTTAATTAGTATTGTATAGGTTGCACTGCGAGTATAAACTCAATTTATCTTGAAAAATTTGTCACTCAAACGATTAGTCCTCGGTCTTTAAATAAAAACTAGTGTCAAATTCTTCCTGCCAAAACACTTAACATTTAACAAAGTTAAGCAAAAAGCATAATTATCTCAAACAATGTTCACACAGTTCTAGCACTCATATTGACATTAAAGGGCACCTATTGGACATAAATGTGTGTTGGCAGTGTGTGAACACAAGCACCCTACAATAATAAAAATCCACCCACTCCTCATTTGTTAATCCCCTTTAAACCAAGTCAGTTTCACTAGGCCTACCGTTTTGACTCTCACCGCAGTGTGATGTCACATTTCGGAGGGCGGGGCCACAGGCGTTGATTGACAGCCCTGCGTTGCTATAGTTTCCGCCCTCAGCGGTTATGCTGTCCTTCATTTTCTCTGTGCTCGAGCAGATGTAACGTCAACAATGTCTCACAAGCAATCCCGGTGCTCTGTGTTTGCATGTAAGAATGAGCATAAGAGTCTTCATTTTCTCCTAACATCTGAGCTGCTGAGGACGCTGTCGATTACTTTAATTTTCAAGGTAATGTGCCTCAAAATCTACCTAAATACGTGTATCACTCCAGACTCCTTTGTGAATGTCATATCGTTAGTGCTTAGCATTTTAACCGTATTTGTGTGCGTACATTAAGTATTTTTTGACAGATCAGCGCCATGCTTATGAGATTAGTTTGTGCCGTTCGTAGCGCGAGATTCTTTCGGTAGCGCGGCTCGGTCCATTGATCCGCACGCAAGCTCTGTAACATTGCGCTGTTTCATCCCACTTTCAGTGCATTTGACTTCCCATATGTACGGCACCGGTGTGCTCGCTCTCAGTTAAGTTGCTTCTACCGGCTGTGTTTATTGCTGCAAATATGCAATGCAGAGAGAGACACGTATACGCGACGCCCTCTTCTGGAGAAGGGGCAGGAATATGCAGCTCATTTGCATTACAGCCATACACTCCAAATCAGCTTGTTTTTATTCGCACCCCAAAAATGACATATTCCAGTTGTTATAATAAATGATCTGTGGGGAATTTTGGGCTGAAACTTCACAGACACATTCTGGGGACACCCAAGGCCAATATTACATCTTGTAAAAAGGGGCAAATTTTAACGATCTAAGCGCATGGTCTAAAGCGCACGGCGCAAGTGCACTCAGGGCGTGTCCGAATCCACTTTTGCTAGTTTAACGACAGGAACTTTTTTTTTTCCTTTTTATTTCTATAGCACAAATTGATACAACCATTGTTGCCCAATGTGCTGTACAAAGATAAACAAAAACATTTTCATAAATATACACAGACAATAACATCACACCACACAGAAAAGACACAAAGAACATAAAACTCAGCACCCAGAGAGATTATAAGCCTGAGTTAATAAATACGTTTTTAACAATGATTTAAAACTAGAGATAGTCGGAGCTGATCTAATACTCTTTGATAATTCTTTGATCTAATTCGGTGCAGCAACTGAGAAAGCACGATCACCCTTAAGTTTTAATCTAGATCTGGGAACTGTTAAAAGTTGCTGATCAGAAGATCTCAGGGATCTAGCAGAAGTGTGACGTTTTACTAAGGCATCAATATATGTTGGAGATAAGCTGTTTAAGGATTTAAAAATAAACACTAAAAGTTTGTATTCTATTCGGAAACGAACCGGCAACCATTTGAGAGAAAACTAAATCGGTGTAATATGCTCATGCTTGCGTCTACCTGTCAGCAGCCTAGCTGCTGCATTTTGAACTGCCTGCAAACGCGCCAAAGCTGTCTGGTTAACTCCTATATATATATATATATATATATATATATATATATATATATATATATATATAGTATTACAGTAATCGAGTCATGAAAAAATTAAGGCATGGATGAGTTTCTCAAGATCATTAGCAGAGAGAAAAGGTTTTACTTTATCTAGAAGTCTCAGATTTAAAAAAGCATGATTTAACAACATTGTTAATTTGCTTATCAAATTTGAGTTCTGTCAAACCAGACACCTAAATTTTTCACAACTACTTTGTTGTACATAGCCAGGGGACCCAAATGTACATTTACAGAGACCAAATATTCAGTTTGTCCAAAGAAAATAATCTCTGTTTTATTATCGTTAAATTTCAGAAAACTTGAGGCCATCCAGCTTTTTACGTCCATTAAGCAATTCAGAAGTGGAGTTAAAGCATTCTTGTCATTCTTTGTCATCGGCGTAACAGTGAAAAGAAACACCATGTTTTCTAAAGATAGATCCCAAAGGAAACATATACAACAAAAATAAAAGAGGAGCACGAATGGACCCTTGAGGAACTCCACAAGTAAGTGGAGCCAACGACAACAGACATTCACCAAATTTAACTGCAAAACTTCTGTTCCTTAAATAGGATTTAAACCACTGAAGGGCCATCCCTCGGACTCCAACATGGTGTTCCAGTCTAGAGATCAAAATGTTGTGATCCACGGTATCAAAAGCCGCATTAAGGTCTAGTAACACTAAAATTTCAACAGTTTCAAGAGTCAAGAGTTAATAAAATATCATAATGAACCTACAAGTGCAGATTCAGTGCTGTGTAGTGCCCTAAAACCTGATTGAAAAACTTCCAGCAATGAGTTTTTTCCTAAAAAATTTTGTAACTGAATGAAAACTACCTTCTCTAAGACTTTAGAGAGAAAAGGCAGTTTTGAGATCAGTCTAAAATGAATGGGTAATGGGTGTTTTTTGGGCGTAACGTGCATAAACCAATCGGAGTCTCATCTCCCATTCCCTTTAAGAGCGAGTTGCACTCGCGCCATGGCGGATTCGCTATTTAAACGGCGGAATTTTAGGTGCACAGACTGAATGCGTCTCCAGAGAGCAAACGGATCTGCTCCTGCGTGAGCAAATAGGTAGGCTAATTCTGATACACGCAATGACTATCCATTATGACATGTATGACATTTTTATATTTATGTAGCCTACACAATAATATTCTTTTACACTGTAATCCTTTAATTTTTAATATTTGGCATTTTTGTGTGCTGCTGCACATCTCTGTGTGTAATAAGCAAAGTAAGCACGTTGTGGACCCGCCCAGAGGCACATTTTCTACAAATGCGCTCTTTAAATTACAAAAAATATTGCACCATTGACTTAAGACTTTAGACCAGGTTTGAGTTGGTCTATGGTGCAGTCTATTTTCAGTTCCTCAAAATAGCAGCGCGCCAACAATGCACCTGAACACACCTCTTTTCTAGACCAGCACGCCCATGGGCGCACAAATGGGCACAAATGCATTTGCTATTTAAAAAAAGCGGCGAAGGACAGGAAAATGAGAACTGCGTTGGGCTGAAACTAGCAAAAACACTTGCGCTGCGCCTTGCGCCTGGTGTATGATAGGGCCCTAAATGTCTGCAGTCTGCCTATATTATGGTAATTTGTTTGTGCATGTTTGTCATATCCATGAATAAAATCAGGAGGTCAGACTAATATGCAGTTGAAGGTGTAGCTTGAAGCCACAACAAATGAGCAGTTTTTAAACAAAAATGTATATGTTCGTGTATATATATATATATATATATATATATATATATATATATATATATATATATATATATATATAATATTATTATTATTATTATTATTATTTATTTTTTTTATTATTTTATTTTTTTTAATTGATCTACATTTACTCACAACTACATTTAACATCATTTTTTCAAAAATACTTACAACGAAAGGTTTGTAAACTAACCGTTGAGCAGCGATTGCTCGACAGAAGGCAAAGGTGAACAGCACAGTGCAGGTAAAGCTTAGTGGAGTTTGCAGTGAAGATAAACATCCTGAAGGAGAAACGGCTGGATGTTGAGACGCCATTCTGCAGCAGCTCCACCTTGTCATCATTTGGATTGGGACACCTGAGAATAGTAATTATGACAAATTGTTTCATTTGAAAGATATTCAATACAAAAGCTATCTGTCAATCATCACACATTTGCATACCATGTTCAAAAAAATAAAATCTTGTGCTTTACTTTGGAAATAGAGAAAGAAAGCATCTAGAGCAATCCTAAAAGTGATTACGTTTAGAAACTATAATAGAAACAGCTTTACTCTGTGACGATGAGATCCCAGCGGAGACTGTAATCAGGATCATTCACAGGTGTAGCCCAACACATGTCTATAACTGAGGCAAACTGGCGGCTGTCAACCCCCTCAACACGAACTTCCACATTCATCTTCTGGTCGAGCTCTGCATCCACTCTACCAGTGAAGGGCCGGGTAAACTCATCATCCTCATATGGAGTCATCCGAACCTGATATCTGCCTTCACCAGCGGGGAGGGTCTTGTGCACAATGCTGTTGAAATGTTCAAGACTCCTCATTTTCATACTGCATATTTGTATACTACTTAGTTATTGTTGCTTAAAAGGTTCCCACCTCTCCAATGGGTTGATTTCCGCATTCATGGAAAGAGTTTGTGTTTGAGGATAAACACAGCTGAAAGAAAGCTTAAGGATTTTCTCTCTGCTGATGAGACCTTCTGACCTCGGTGTCCCCAGAATAAAGTTACTGTAGATGAAGTGGGTGCCATTGGCCTATGGAAAACAAAAATAATATTTGAACATGTCACCTGTTTATTTTACTCATCAACCACTATCTAAAGTTTCTGTTGATCAGAGCTTTGCCTAAATCACTGATCATGACTAAAATTTAAAAAAAAGTTGTCAAAATCTACTACTCTTAATATTTCTTTACATGCAAGAGCAAGAGCAGAATTAGTAAATCAACATTAAATCACATGTACATTTGAATGGCATATACGTGTATATCGTACCGCAAGATTTGTACCACAGACATGTTCATTGTTATCAAAATAGAATTCCACACTGCCATTCCGGACCATTCCTTTGCAGCTGGGATCATTGAGGTGTAAGACGTCAGCTGGAAAACCAGCCTCAAAGAGCTGACAGCGAGACACAGACATGGAGCCAGAGCTGCTTTCACAGGTTTCTGAGAAATCTGAGAGAATGAAACATCAGAATAAACAAACAAACAAAAAGTTAAATAGTTGCTTATAAAACTATATTTAAAAGTTTTTGTAGTGAAACGACTTTCACCAAAAGAATCTGGTCTGGTCTGGTTCTCGTTACACAAACAGCCATAGACACCGTTTTTCTCTCCACACCATTCATTCTCGGTGCAGTTGAGTTCAGTACAGGGGTCTGAAGGAGAGAACCACAAAATGAATGAAATGATAAAACAGGAGCATAATCTAAAACGATATTTTTACAAATATGGCCATTCAATGCATTGTAGTTGGCGTATTCATAAAAAATTCAAAGTGTAAAGAATCAATTCATGTGTATAAATGAGTGGAAAACATGCCTGCTATGATTAATATTTTATCAAAATATGAAGATACATGACAAAAATGCATACTCTACAATTCAAAAGTTTGGGATCAGTAAGACGATACATTGATATTCAAACACACTGTGAGTGGATCTGTGTACTGTAGTATATGCAGTCCGCTCAAGGCAGTTGGTTTAGGGTTGCTGTTGTTTTTTGGCATCTCCATGTGTTCCTGTTCGATATAGCAACTTGATTTGTCTACTATAGATATAGTGTACACTATGAATTCTGAAATGTCTTTTCAGTATTTTTTATGTGTGCTTTGGTGTGCACAAATGTATTAGTTATATGAACTTCTCATCATTAGGTTCTTTGGTGTCCTTTTGGAGTCTCCAAGTGTCCTTTTTTGAAAAGACATTGAAATGTATCTTGAAATACGCTTGCAGAAAATACAGTTTTGTGCGAATCACCCTTCAGTCTTTTGGTTTAAGATAAATGCTGTATGCTTAATTTCATAAGTGCGTGATTAATCGTGATGAAATCACCGAAAAAGGGTGTGATTAATCCGATTAAAAAAATGTAATTGATTGACAGCACTACAATATATTCAAACAGAATATCTGTTGTTTTACATTTGTTTTGTTATTTTTTTTATTATTATATTTTACACATTATTTTTGACTTTTTCATCAAATAAATGCTTCATGGTGAGCAGGAGAAGTTTTTATAAAAAAACAAAAAAAACAAAGTCAAACTAATCCCAAATGTTTGTACAGTAGTATACACCTCTCTTAGCATATTTATGAAACAGTACAATACTTTACCAGTGGCTGATGTCTCATTAAGGCTTCTGACATCTGATATGAGAAAGATTTCTGTTAATGTCACTCATTTCCAAAAAATACTCTCACAAAGGTAGTGAACAAAGTGTATGTGGTTAGATCTATCTACCTGCACAGTAAGCTGAACAAAATGTTGGCTTGACAAACTCATAAACGTAGTAATTTCCAGGACAGGCTTTGACTCTTATAGGGTGGGATGTGTAAGTACAGCAGCCATTCCATGAGGAGACACAGACCTGACGGGTGACCACGTCATCTTCCAGCTGTGGATGAGATCCATTGAGCCACAGTGGCTCATAAGTTCCACACATGTACTGATTAACACATGATTCTGGCATCTGAGTATGTTGACCATTGTAGGACATTCTGTACCATCCATTCCACTCTACATTATAATCACACATTCTATAGTAGTAATAGTTGTTATAGTAATAGTTGTCAGTGGCTCTCCAAGGCTCATCCAGACTGGTGTAGTTGTAGCAGGGATCAACACTTGGGGTGGAGAAAGGTACTATTATGACTTATATAGTGTGAAAAAATGATACCTTACCAATATAATAATAATATGCAAACCTCATTACAAGCATGCCAAGTGCAAATAATGAATGAATGTACCTGCACAGTATACAGGAGCTGGGATCGAAAGAGTTGGTCTGGTAAATTTGTAGACATAATAATCTCCAGGACAAGCTTTGACTTGTATTGGGTTGGATCTGTACCGACTGCACTGGTCATGTCGAGAGCCGTAAATTTCACGAGTAACAACTCCATCTTCCAGCCGAGGATGAGAGCCACCAAGCCACAGAGAACTTAAACCTCCACATGACATGTAGGACATACACCACTCAGGCATCTGAGCACTTGATCCATCAATGAAGAGTCGATACCACCCATCCCATTCAACACGAGTGTCATCATGATCAGAGACGTATCCATACATAGACCAGTAATTGAGTGTGCTTCTCCAGTAGTAGTCGTGTATGTTGTAGTTATTGCATGGGTCATAATCTTTGTTATTCAGAGATAAGACCAAAACAAACAAAGTTATATTTCAATGAGTAGCTTCAAAAGTGCAAATCTGAATTAATAAAAAAAAAAAACATTAATAAACATGAGACTTGACTTTCATTGCCATAGATCGATAGATGTAACTTACAAATGTAACTTACTCAGTGTGATGCTGGATCCAGTGATTATATCTGGACTTACAGTGAAAACTGGCCGTGAAATGGTGCTGACATCTAAAAAGGACAACATTCGAGACATGAATTAAATTGAAATAATTGTAAACGTTTTTAAAGATTTTGTTTGAGAGTAAATAAAATGATTAAATGACTCCAACAAACTCCACTATACTGTACTTGGAGAGGATGGCATGACAACCAAACTAGCTACACAATATGTATACACCATATGAAACGGTTAATCCATTTTATTTGTTTGCTTCATTTTACATATTCTTCATTGTATAGAATTGTAATTGTTAAAATTATTATTAGAGATACTGTCTACTGTTTTTTTTCTCATTTATTGTCTCCTTTATTACTTTGGTGGTGTAATTATATTCGGTATTTGATATATACATAAAATGTTTGGCAATACTATAATACAAATGTCATGTCAATAAGCAATGTACCTGTGCAGTATCCTGAACACCACAATTGTGGATTCACAAGTTCATAGACATAGTAATTGCCTGGACACGCTTTCACTCTGATGGGTTTTGATTTGTAATAACAGCAGTCACTCCAATAACCACCACAGACCTCTCTGGTCACCACACCATCCTCTATCTGAGGATGAGGATCACTGAGCCACAGATTCATGTATGTGTTACAGCTGTATGAACTAATACAGGTCTCTGACATCTGGATGTTCATTCCATAGTAGAAAAGCCGGTACCAGCCATTCCAGGAGAAAGAGTCATCACAAATGTAATCTCCACTTTCATTGTTGGCTCTCCAGGGACGATCCAGGGACTCATAGTTGTAGCAGGGATCACTACTGATGCTTTGGAAGGCAACTGGACAGAGAAATGTTAAATTATGCATTAAAACACCTTTTTTGTAAGACATAAATAACATTATAAATATTATTGCAGCTGATTTTTTTTTTCAAATGATTTTTCCTATTTCAGTTTAACTTTAAGTCAACCATTGATAGGTTATCTTTTCAAAAACTTTTGTCTTTTTTTTTTTATCCCAGATCACAGTTTGTTTGAGGAGTCCAACACAACTTCTAGCTTAAGAAGTTATATTTGGAGAAAGACTACATGTAATAGTCTGTTTAACAGGCTTCTTACTAGTTTTATGAACAGGTATGGTACAAGAATGGTTTGGGTAACATTATTTCACCAATTCTGTTAGGAACAGAAATAATGGACTTAATTTTTAATTTTGGTAAATTTTGTAGTAATTGTTAACTTAAAATATGAGTACAGCTTTAATGTAATATTAACTGCAAGCATATGATCTACCAAAATGTATTTCATAAAAATAGCCTAGAACTGCACCTGCACAGTATGTAGGCCTGGGGGCTGATATGTTGGGTTTGACAAATTCATAGATGTAATAATCTCCTGGACAGGCTTTGACTTGGATGGACGTGGATGTGTAGTCACCACACTGAGAGGAAGATGCCCACCACCGCCATGAATGACTTCCCACGATTTCACGTGTCACCACTCCATCCTCAAGTGTTGGATGAGAGCCGTTGAGATACAGTCCAGTTTCACCACCACATCCCATATTACTTACACACCACTCAGACATCTGGGCACTTTCTCCATTCAAATACAGCCGATACCATCCACTCCATTCAACAAGGGTGTCATCATAGCCATAGGAGTTATATTGCCGTATGTCTCTCCAATAGTCATCAAGAGTGGTATAATTGTAGCATGGATCAGAGCTGGAAGTTGTAGGTACTGAAAGAGACAAACGACAATCACAAGCCAACAAATTGTCATTTTCTAGCTCTTGTTCCACATAAATAAACAGGAGATCTTAAGTAAATAACTATGGAAGAAATATACATCTCTCTGCCATTCTCTTTCTGGGGAAAAAAAATGATTATGTTTCATTATAAAGTCAACTATGAAGGTTGAAGAATGATGATTGTACCTGATGTTTGTCCACTGACTATTTCACCTGTTAGCACAAAATTCAAGCATGTGTTAATATTACGGCATTTAGTCAGTTGACATTTAAAAATGTCATTCTGAGATGGATTTCTGACCACTTTAATAAACATACACTCACCATTAACCAGCAGAAGCAGGGAAACACACAGTGAGATTATAAAGCTCATTGTGACAAACTGACCTGTAAAAACAAAGACTTGATTCTGAATGATCAATTGTGGTTTTCTGCAATTAAAAGCTTTTTTGTATAATCTACACTAAACTTTATAATTAACTACTATTCTTGCATCCAACATCCAGCACTGCTAGCTTGAGGTCTCTTGTATCACTATTCGCTTCAATCCCAGTCAGTTTTTCCATTAATGAAAAACTTTGTTGCAGCTATTCCATAAATCATTCAACCAAAACAAAAACACAATGAGGTCAAATGAAGAGAAATATCTTTACCTGAAGTCAAATGCTGCTGCAGAGCAAACTCAGGGAGACTCTCTCTTCAGCAGCTGAATACAGTGATGCTGAACTGCAGCTCTCACAATCTCATCAGTGCCTTTAATAACTGTGGGTGGATCATTACTGGAACCAAGTATAATCTCTTAACAATACCTTAAACCTGTTTTTCATTTCTTTTAAAGTTGTGTGAGAGTGTAACTATGGTTTGTTTGCCTTTTAATTAGTGTACTACATTGTGCAGTTATGTTGTGTACTGGTTGCTCTGATATTATAATGAAACAATAGTTCATGTATATGTTGACCTAAAATCAGATCACGTTCCTGTGACATTCCCAGCAACATTCTCAATATTGCAATCATTAGAACAAATCAGATATATTAAACATACAGTACCTTCAAAAGGTATAACAAATCTTATCTTATGTACTTCATTTATGCGAAATCCTGTTTTTACTGATAAACGTATTCACCTTGAATATGAATTTCTGCAGTGTTGAAGAAACATTGTGTAGATGTGGATGGAGGCTTGTGATCAATCATTGCTGCAAGGAGCAGAGTTGTCATTGGTGAATCAACCAGTAGTCAAACAAACAATTCAACCATGTTCATTGCACAATATTAAAAAAATACACATACCTCTCCATTTTCATTTTCAATCCAAACATGAGAAGACACACAACCAACAGGCCAAACATTGTCAGTGGAACAAAAAAAATTGCAAATATTTATTTTAAAAAAATATATAAGTAATAACATATATGTAATAATGTAATGTAAATTATATATTTCCAATGTTTTAATTACCTCCTCTTTATGCCGATCAAAAACAGGTGTCCTTGGTTGTAACAACAGGAGTTAAATATTTAAAGAGTTAAAAACTACATTAGATGCAATAACAATAACTTACACCAAGAAATGTTGCAATCAATAAAAATAAAGTGTGAACACAAATAACGTGACTTAAACTTATATAAAATTAATAATGACATTAATAATGAAGTCATTGTCTAATGGTTAGAGAGTCAGACTTGTAATCCAAAGGTTGCGGGTTCGAATCTCAGGTCCGGCAGGGATTGAAGGTGGGGATTGTGAATGAACAGCACTCTCTCCACCTTCAATAACATGACTGAGGTGCCCTTGAGCAAGGCACCGAACCCCCAATTGCTCCCCGGGCGCTGGAGCAATGACTGCCCACTGCTCCAGGTGTGTGTTCACAGTGTGTGTGTTCACTACTCACTGCTGTGTGTGTGCACTTGGATGGGTTAAATGCAGAGGACCAATTTCAAGCATGGGTCCCCATACTTGACAATACATCACATTATTTATTTTATTATTATTAAGGTTAGTAGGTCATCCAGGTATCTGTATGCATAAAAAAACTGCATACTTTTTTAAAGTATTAATATTCCAGAAAAAGAAGTGTAGTATAATCTTCCAAACATATACAGCATCTTTAAATGCAACAATGCTGCAAAATAGACATACAGTAAATAAAATGACCACTAACCACTGCAAAGCATCTGAAAGTGCCTCTTGGATTTAATATGCTGACTGCTTTTGTTTAGCTCATCTTTCCTTTTGCTCAGTGTTGGGCATAACACGTTATAGTAATCAGATGAGTTTCGTTTCTTGGTTTTAAACACATACTGTGTCGTACACATGTCCAAACACATAATGCTGGGTGATGTTAGATGCAAACTGTTTTTGGAGAATAAAAAACAGTAAGAATGAACATCACCAGCAATTACTAAAGAAATGAAAACTTGAAATGAGCATGCATGCCTGAGTTTATTAAAATTATGCGAATTACATGTAAACAAGGCTGTTCCAAGTAAAGCATATAAATGCTAATCTGAATTAATTTTGGATTTGAAAATGATGTGCATATAAATATATTTTGCTTGTAATAATTGGCCAAACATTATCATCTGATGGTGCTTCTTTTTCCATTTTGAAATGTCAAAGCAAAAACAGTTTGAGTATCACAGTTAACAGCCACATGTTTCTGAATCTCAGCTTAAACCCCCAAAATTAAAGCGTAATATTAATGTTTCTATACTTGTGGAGTGAGGTAAAGCTGTTATTTGTAACCAGGCAATGTTATGTTTCATATGAAACAATCAAACAATCAATAATGTCTGATTCTTGTATCATTATTATGCCAGCAGCTTTTGTGAGCTCGTAAATATTGAGAAATGCCAAGGAATATTTGAAGAGTTTATTTACAAAAACAGATAACTCAGTTTTTAACAATTCTCAAAAATCATGTTTTTTCATTGTGCATTCCAATTAATCTCAATCAAACTGCAGCCGGGTTATTTTGACTAGGTTAAAAAAAATAACTTTAAAAAACAGCTAACTAACAATAAAAACAGGATAACATAATAAAAAACATGATTTTTGAAAAAGTATTTTATTTGTTTTTGCAAATAAACTCTTCTAATGATTTGTCCTTCTAAACATTTTTATAAGCACAGCAATGACACAGGCAGGCCTACATATGGAGCCAAACTAACAAACTCACGATTTGTCCTATCATCAGCATCCAAAAGTATTTACATTCCCAGTATAGGCTAAATGCTAAATTCCAAGTAAATTAAGTTCTAACCAATAAATATGCTGTTACTATCTAAATTACAACAAGCATTTAAATAACGGTGCAATAAATAATATCCACAATTACAACAGGTGGTTTTTCACGGTAAAATACCTTCGAGAGAAAAACATATACTTACACTGCAGAGAGAGAGAAAATATTCAAATCAATCAAACAATAATCAATTCAAACAATAAATCACAATGTATCTAATGCCATAGTGCAGAATAGTAAAAGAAACACGAATGGATGATGGTGCCTGTTATTCTGAGGACACAGCAGGCACGTGCAGGGGGGGGGGGGGTGCTTGAGCACCTGCCCCTTTTCCCCTTGATGCCCAAAGTGCCCTTTTGTCAAGGCAATTCATTTTTTTTTTTTTTTTTAATTAAACAACCTTTTGTGAAGGCCTGCGCAATCTAACTATTAGTCAAATTAATTAATAATAGTTTAGCCGTAAATTTAATTATCCACATGATGACCTTTCACCTGACGATCTCATCCGGGACATCCCTCACGTTCAGACACCTTTAGGATGCCTTCAATAACGTCCGCGGCTGCCGGTAAGTGGAGTTCTCAGCAGAGCGGTGTGCTTGTAAACTTATATTATTGAATTATTATTATTTGACGAGAACGGCGTGAAGAGATCATGCACAGCTGTTGTTTACATTGCTGTGTGTAGCCTGTGGAAGCCAGGTTAGCTCTGCAGCAAGGGGCTACAGTATTTTTGTTCAATGTTTTCCTAATGACAATTTTATGATTGGTTTATAAAGGCTACTACGAACACCCTTTTCCCATTTTTATCACAGAATAATTCAGGAAATATATTTTATAGTTTCTGTACTAAATAATATGTCATTCAGTACTGTATTTTTCATATAGTTTTTTTATTTATTACATGAAGATAACTTGGAAAAACACACATAAACCATATATTTTCGCAATCGTGTGTTTATTGTCTTCACGTTTCATCAGTAAAAACGTTTCTGCTTTTTATTCAGCTCAGCTTTCCTGCATGTCCTAAGTTTCTGCGAGAGCGTCCTCTGGCTTCGAGTATGAATGAAACATGCACTGCAAGAGTGTTCAGCTCTCCTGATATTCATATCTCCTCATTTTGGATACGAATAAAACGTCAGGTCATGTCTCTTTCATTTAAATCTAGATTTAAATCTAGAAACCTCTATGTGAAAACACCTGCTCGAGCTTGAATAAAGTGCCGGGGAAGAATTTACATTTTATTAAAATTAATATTAAATATAAAAAATGCAGCTAACGTGGTTCTACACGCAGCAATAAAAACAAAGGTGCTTGTTCTCTTTCGTTCTTGTTGTTTAATTGGGAAAAGTTTAAAGCGCGTCGAGGTGTCTTGTCTTTTTTATGTTATCTGACTAAAAACTATTCATACTTTGAACTATTATTATTACAGTATTTATTTAAAAAACGTAGAGTGCCTTAAAAATAATTATCACAACACTGGGCTTATACTGATTTTCTCAAACTCCTTGATAAGGATACTTATCAATCCTGTTTTTATAATCATTATCATTCAAAAAATGAATAAATTCAGAACAGGATTAGAATAGAATTCTATTTTAAATAAGACAGGAATATTTTTTTCTACAACAACAACATAGTGTTTACAACAGCAAAACCACCATACCGTGTAAACACAATAATAATAACAACAACAACAATAATAATAATAATATCATTCCAGAGTAATTAAGAGGTGCAAAAAACATTTAAACTTAAAATGGTCTTTTCTGTTTTGTGTTTCTTTTTCAAACCTGCGTCATGGCATTTGCTGCTGTATCAATACAGAAGCTTCCATTTCAATACACACATCAGCAAGCAGCACTGCCCTATTAAGAGTGTTCATGTGCCCCTTTTATACTTTGATCACCTGCCCCTCCAAAGGTCTCTGCACGGCCCTGGGATACAGTCTATTGCAGTGGTTCTCAACCCGCGGCCCGCGGGCCGCATGCGGCCCGTCACGAATCCTAATGCGGCCCACCATGCTGTGCTGAACACAATTAAACAATAACTTTCAGTTTTACAATTCATTTTAGTTTTTACATTACTTTAAAAATGTACTAAACAAATATACGCTATGATGTTTTTGTTATGTAAAATAATTTAGTTTTTTTATATATATTATTTTCAGACATGAGCAGATCTATGTACTCACGTAATTAATGTTACGCATTTAACAAACACTTACAAGCGCGCACTTTGGCAGAATTCAATTCAAATAGTCATCAGCAGCCATTAGTTCTGTAAAACTGAGCATCAGAATGGACAAATTTGTTAAGGGAGAAAACGAAATGAGGAAAATGACAGAGAAGGAACGCATTCAAACAAGAATAGTCACAGCATCAGCAGTGAAGAGAGTGCTGGACTTTCGGCATCAACTTTCGGTTTGCCCCGCCACTCACTTGAAGATGTTCAGGTAAAAAGAAACACCCATAGGGACCATTCACATATTGCGTCTTTTGCGCCTTCTCAAGTTCGTTATTTCAAATGTAGACGCGCGGCAGGCGCGCTCATAATGGAAGCGACGCTCGCTTTTTCCAGGCGCTTCCGCGCCGCATCTAGATAAAAACATTTCAAATTCTCAGATTGCCGCAAGCGCACCGCGGGTCATGTGACAAGAACCAACCAATCAGCTTCATCCTTTCCTGTAACAACATTGAAAGCTCAGCCAAGATGGTGAAACAGCTGATCATAGCTGTACAGGGATAGTCTTTTTTAAATAAATTTAGTAGCAGAGCTACTGCAAGCGATTTTTAGTGCTGGAAATCCATTTTATTCTTTGCTGAAACTTCCGCGTCTTCATGAAGAGCGCAGGTCATGGTTGCTTAGCAACGGCAGACGCCACGGGAGCTCAAGCTAAAGAGCGCTTTGGAAAGAAGGAGAAAGCGGCGCGCCTAGCGTTTTCCACGCGTTTTTAAGCACGACATGTGAACGGCCCCATAGGCTACTACGCAGCAATCATCCTTAATTACAGAAATGTGACAAAACATCTCTGGAGAGAACCTCAGATTATTAAATTTGAAAATGCTTTCCATATTTGGATCAACATAGGCTACATTTGTGAACGCACACTTTCTGCGATGTCGCGTGTCAAGTCACGCTTCCGTGCGCGTCTCACAGACTGCAACTTACAATCGCAACTTCATTGTGCTGTTACTCCTTTCGAGCAGAATTTCACAAAATTGGTCAGCTCCCGACAGCATCAGGTGTTTTATCAGGCGAGTAGAATTATTTTATTTATTTCAATAAATGTAATCGTTTAGATATATTTAGGCTATAAATAATATTATAAATCTGGTTGGTTTGTATTGGTGACGTAATATGTAAATGAGATGCGTGCGGCCCGTGAGACTTGCACTTGGACCATAGTGCGGCCCGGAGGAAAAAAAGGTTGAGAACCACTGGTCTATTGTATTCAATGTTGGCCGCGCCTTTAAAGTAACAGCTTTATATTAATTCACAGTTTGCTTAAGGTACTCGACTTTTAAAGAGTAATCTTTGAGCAAATATTTACTTTACACACCCGGAAAAATACCATACTTGCATCCTGGTCACGAACAAATGATTCCTACTACGGCTAAGCCTTGCTGGGAAACGATCAAACTGATTGGCTAAAGGTTGAAATGGGCGCCAATGCTGCTGGCGAATCAACGAATCTCAAATATTAATACATTACACGATTGGATACGCCAGGAAGGTTAACGTCAACGTCAGTGCAGCGTAATTAATATTCATGAGCTAAACCTTTGCCGTAGTAGGATTGGTAATTTGGCGTCGTGTTCACCTGCGCCACAGGTGCGCGGTGGACAGATCCGAGTGAGATGGGTAATTCAGACTCCAAACTGCACTTCAGAAAAGCGGTGATACAACTTACTACCAAAACACAGGTCAGGTTTATTTTAGTTGACATATGTGACTTTTGTATAGGGTTAAAAATGTTGCAAAGCGCTGTTAAAGTGTAACAGATGGAGTACTGTCGCCTGATGTAGGCTATTTTTCTTAGAATATCTGATCATATTAAACTTTATACACTCGATCGGACATTTAAACTTAACTTTAATATAAGATTGTAGGTGTTTAATCAGCATTTAATGTCAAAGCATTCGGATATATGCTCAAAACCTAGAGAACATCAGAAACTTCGAATAACGTTACTTCTAATATGACAGCTGTGTGCAGTCACGCGTGTATTCATGTGGCATTCTCTCGATTCTTATTGAGTTTAAGTTGAAACGGACCTGCTTTAATGTTTTCTTAGTAAAAACCTCGTGTTTATGAAGGATTTATTATTCTATCAACATCCTTTCCTGTAACAAAGAATGGTAAAAAAAAATAAAGGGAAGATATTATATTTTGTTAGAAAATTAAGCATTTAGGATCATTAACATCTTTTACATTTTTAACAAGTAATGAATGTAATGGAAAGAAGATACAGGGGAAGATGTCTACCCAGGTGAAAAACAAGTGCACTTCCATAATGTGCTTGAAGTGCTCTATTTTCACACACTAATTTTGTACTTAATATACTAAAAATGATCCTTTAGTGCTTCTTAAGATCATCTAGGTGTACTCAACTGTGCTATTTTAAAACACCTTGAAGATGAACTAAAATGCGCATTTAACATGCTATCTTTGTATTTAAAAAATTTATTTAGTTACCACTTGTAGTACACTTGAACCCATCTTTCATTCACTAGTACACTCAAGTGTACTACAAGTGGTAGTTAAATATATTTTTTAAATACAAAGATAGTATGTTAAAAGCGCTTTTTAGTTCATATTCATGGTGTCTCAAAATAGCACAGTTGAGTACACTAGATGATCTTAAGTTTATCTTACAAAGCATTAAAGGCTCATTTTTAGTATATTAAGTACAAAATTAGTGCGTGAACATAGAGCACTTTAAGTACATTATGGAAGTGTACTTGTTTTTCACCTGGGTATAAACCGAAGATGTCACTAGGCTTTAATGTCTATGCATTTATTCTGAAAAGTTCTGCTTTTTTAATTTTGACTTTTAAAAATGTCCCCTTGTGTGATTTTGTAGCCCGTAGAGGCCTCTGAGGATGTGTTCTGGGACCAGTTCTGGACTGACGTCAGCTTGACGGCGCAGGATATTTTTGCTCTGGTTCCTGCTGCTGAGATCCGTGCTGTGAGAGAGGAGTCTCCATCCAATCTGGCAACCCTCTGTTACAAGGTACAGTCTGTGTCCCATAATAGAGGTCAATAATGAGAAAAAAGTGATTGTGATCTCAACATGGTGGCCACCATGAGAGGGGACCACTGATATATAAAATAAAATGTTTTGTAGACCAAAAATGACTTTCGCTTGAACGTATATGCAGTTAGGTCTGTTTTGACTCAGATGAGATGCATAAAAAAATCAGAAAAATGCATATTAGTAGAGGAACCAAATGTTTGAAATGGTCTAAAATCAAAACACACATTTATTTTTTGTTTTTGTTTTTTAATTATTTAAAAATGTAGTTTGCTACCCTTTTTGCCCCAGGCTTTACACATGATGTAATGCATAATTCTCATGTTTTGTTTTGTTCTTTTTATCTATGGCTTAGACTAGTCTCAAATGCATTTGTAAAATATATTCAGGCTCTTTCCCATATCTTACACATACTTTTGGGACTGAATTTTGTTTGAATGAATATGTATGAATATTGATCAACCTTTGCAGCATGAAAAATCGTTTGAAAGTTTATGCATATAAAATTAATTTATTTTACTTGCAAATATTCCAGAGTAATATTTATGTTGTTTTGATGTTGTTATCTTAAAATCCAAAACAATTGATTATTTTTGAGCAGTCTTAAGTAATAAGTTCAAAGGAATGTAATTAAATCAATTGATTTGTCTAAAGTACTACTCATTTCTTAAGCTTTAAAACATTGTTCACTTTTTGAAGTGTGTGTGTTTTGCAGGCAGTAGAAAGGCTTGTGTTGAACGCTGACTCAGGCTGTGTGTGTGAGAGAGACAGACAGGCCGTGCTGAGCTGCACTCGTCTGTTGACTCGTATTCTGCCGTATATCTTCGAGGATCCAGACTGGCGTGGATTCTTCTGGTCCACCGTGCCAAAAGTGGGCAAGTCTGTGGTGAGGGAAATTTCAGAATTTCCAGAATGGGTAACTCTCCAAATGGCTGAATATGCACTAAAGTAAAATATGCCATTTGCACACACTCCCCGAACGTCACCGGCGAACATGAGCTGTGCAAGCAGGTTTTAAGAAGCTACACAGAAAAGCTTTGCCTAGCTTGAACTTTTGTTTAAAACATGAGTTGCGTGTGTGAGAGAGAGCTTGTTCTGCGGTGCATTTTTACGGTCTCCTGTTACCAGCCTAAACACTGCTCTGATTGTGTCTGTCTCAAAGATCGACGGCGTATTAAATATCCTGTGATTAAAGAAATGAAGGGAGCAGAATGAGTGTATTGATGATGTGATTGTGTGCATGAAACTCTTCAGAAAGCCAATAGCTCCTCAAACACTCGTCAGACGAGCTTGAAGTCTTGAAGTTTGCACTGTTTAAAAAAAAAAGGAATGCATGAACTTACTGCTTTTGTGATTAAAAACATGATTTCTTTGTAGAATGACAGATTTAATTGGTGTGTTCGGTTGATGTAGGATGAAGGCGATGACGAGAGCACGCGGCCGTTGGCGGAGTCTCTCCTCACAGCTATTTCTGATCTGCTTTTCTGTCCAGACTTCACTGTCGAGAGCCACAGCAGGACCAGTGTGGTAACCCGCTCTCTTTATCTCGAGTCTTCCTAGTCTGCCAGACCTTTTGACTAATTAAATAAGGTCCATATTACTTATTCTGGTCAAGAAGTACCTGCTTAGGCAGAAAGAGACCATCAGAATGACGTAGAAGTGACCAGCAGTACACTGTAAAAAAAAAAAAAAAAAAGTTGGGCTACCTTTAAAATTTTAAGTCAACCGGCTAAAGCAGATTTTTGAGTTTTCTCAACTTATTTTTTAGGAAATTTCTCAACTTATTGTTGTATAAACTTAAAGCAAGAAGTTGAGAAAACAAAAATCTGCTGAAGCTGGTTGCCTTCAAATTTTAAGTTTGCCCAACTTTTTTTTTTTTTTTTTACAGTGTAGTTCACATTTTAAAATGTCATCTAGAAGTGGGTTTGTCTGAAATTGATAAAACCGCCATTCAACAAAATGGTTGCTCATTCATATAAAGGCACAGAAATCCCTTATGTTTGCACAGACAACACGAAGAAATTTGCAGAAAATGTTAGACATTTACATTTTATGCATTCGGCAGATTTGCTTTTATCCAAAGCAACTTGCACTGCATTTAGGGTAAAGATTTTATCCGTATGTTTGTTCCCTGCGTGATTTCAGAACATTGGAATGTTAAATATGTACTTGAAGTACCCCTAAAATTTTAAGTTAATATATCTATAATTTGACAACATATTTGCCTAAATAACTTTAATTATTTAAAGTTATATAGAGTAAATAAGGCACAAATCTGTACATAAATCTTCTGTTCCAGATTCAGACACATTATTATTATTATTATTATTATTATTATTATTAAGGCTTATTTAAATGTTCTGTTCTCATGTCAGATATGTATGTTTATATGTATGTATGTATGTATGTACCAAGAGCTTCTTAAAAACCACAACAAATTCTTTGTGTGTTTGCACACACTTGGCGAATAAAGCTGATTCTGATTCTGAATTAAAAAAATACAATTACTAAATGTTTGTAATTTTAACTATTTTAATAAATTGTTTTTGTTGTTTGCTTTGATTTTATATATTTAATTTAATTCTTTGCTTTTCATCATTTCTTTCATGATTTTCCAGGGGTTTGTGAACACCAGTTTGAGAACCCGAAGCAGGAACACAATTTCTGTCCATCTACATGTGAATAAATAAATAAATACAGTTTATTTTATAGACATAAGTTATGTGTGTGTTCAGGGTGGCCCTTCTGATATCCAGTCCATAGACAGCTGTGAGTTCATCTGGGAAGCTGGCGTTGGATTTGCTCAGACTCCGCCTCTCAATCACACCCATGACTCCAACAGGTCAGAGATTTGTCCACTTCATACTGCCCTGTCCCTCTTTACAACACTTATGTGACCCTGGACCACAAAACCAGAAATTGAGATTGCTTTTCATCGATGTGTGGTTTGTTATGATAGGACAATATTTGGCTGAGATACAACTATTTGAACATCTGGAATCTGAAGTTGCAAAAAAATACAAATATTGAGAAAATCGCCTTTAAAGTTGTCCAAATGAAGTCCTTAGCAATGCATATTACATATCAAAAATTAAGTTGTGATATATTTACAGTAGGAAATTTACAAAATATCTTCATGGAACATGATCTTTACTTAATGTCCTAATGATTTTTGGCATAAAAGAAAAATCAATAATTTTGACCCATACAATGTAGTTTTTGCTATTGCTACAAATATACCCCAGTGACTTAAGACTGGTTTTGTGGTCCAGGGTCACATATGTACTTATTATACACACTGACCTAGTTTACAGCCAGTTTGCATGTGACCACATTACATTTGTTTTATAAATCTAATCCATTCTGAAGTGTACATGACAACTGTGACAATTTTTTTAAATTTAGAAAAGCACATCAACTACCGTTCAAAAGTTTGGGGTCAAAAGAAGTCTTTTATGCACACCAAATTTGAATTTATTTGGTCAAAAATACAGTAAAAACAGTAATATTGTAAAATATTATTACAATTCAAATAAACTGTTTTCTATTTTAATATTTTAAATTGTAATTTATTCCTGTGATCAAAACTGAATTTTCAGCATACAGCATTTCTCCAGTCTTCAATGTCACACGATTCTTCAGAAATCATTCTAATATGCTGATTTGCTGCTCAAGAATCATTTTTGATTATCAACGTTTAAAACACTTGTGCTGCTTCATACTTTTGTGGAAACAGTGATGCATTTTTATTTTCAGGATTCTTTGGTGAATAGAAAGTTCAAAAGAACAGCATTTATCTGAAATAGAAATCTTTTCTAACTCTTTGCTCTCATTTTTGATCAATTTATTGCATCCTTGATTTTTAAAAATATTAAGTATTATTTCTTTCTTTCAATCTCTTTTTCTCACTCTCAGGGCAGAGTTGTTGAAGCTTTTATTGACATGTTTCTCAGAAGAAATATACCAGTCTCCAACTGAGACGCACACAATCAACCCCTGGGTCTCGTTCTTTTGCTCTAGAGAAAACAGGTAACCTCATACACTCATTTGTGTCATTTGTTGGTGATGCAGCAATTACAGCTTGCTCTCTCTGTCTGTCAGACATGTCCTGCCGCTCTTCACCTCTCTTCTTAACGTGGTATGTGCGTATGATCCTATCGGGTACGGTCTCCCATACAATCATCTGATGTTCTCTGACCAGCGGGGGGTGATAGCAGAGCTGGCGCTGCAGACACTGATCGTTTCATTGGAGCAAGAGCTCATCGATAACTCAAACACCAGCCCAAACCTGAACACCAATACTGACACCTGCTCTACTGATTACAACAAGAACACAGCTGCTGAAGGATGCCAGGTAACAGGACTCGCAGATGTGTTCAGATTAGCATCCCAGCTAAGAAAAATAGATTCGAAGAATGTGTTCCTAACATTAATATATGAACATTTCTGAATGTTCTCTAAACATCAAAAGAACTGAACATTTTAAATGTTTTGGTAATGTTCCCATTAAGCTATGAAAACTTTTCTGAATGTTGTCTAAAAATTACAAAAAAAAAATAACATTTTCCATTAATGTATGAAAATGTTTCTAAATGTAAAAAAAAAAAACTGAATGTTTTGAAAAATGTCATTTGAACATTTAGCTAATTTTTCCATTATGTTATGAAAATACTATTTCTGAATTTTTTTTCTGTAAAAAAACTGTTAAAAAAACCTGAACATGTTAAAAATGTTATTTGGATGTTTTTCCAACATTTCCAGTAGGTTATTTCTGAATGTTCTTTAAACATTCAAAACATCCTTTTTTTATGTCTTAATGTTACGTAAACATTAAGGGAGCATTCCGTTTTAACATTTTGCAAACATTGTTACTTTTAAATGTTCTCTGAATGTCCTTGAACAATATTAACGTTTAAAAACATTAGACAAGCTTCCTAAACTAAAATGTTTTCAATACAATATCCGATTGCAAAGTGATGTCATCTATGATAACATCCAAAAATGTATGTTTTTAACTTTTGCTTAAATGGCATCCATTTAAGCAAGCTTGTGTAAAAAGACAGCATAATTTTACAGCATAATAAGCATGTATTTGATCCCCAAGAATGTTGTCTAAGCAGTGCACTAGGTTTTGTAAGAGAGCCTGTGTTCAGTATTATGATAGTTCAGTATTTCAAACACTCAGCTTGAGTATCAGATTTTTCCTCATGATGTTTTTCAGGCAACAAGAGGTGAAAACCTGTTTGTAAACTACCTGTCTCGAATTCATAGAGAAGAGGTGAGACACACAAACACTTCACAACCATCCCAAATCAACTGCAACAGCCCTCAGATTCTACCTTACACATGTAATAGAATATTAAACACTGTATATGATCAGTAACCTCACGTATTATCTTTCATAATAATACCTATCTTTTTCTAAATGCATATATTGTTTTGCATGTAGGATTTTAATTTTATCTTGCGAGGAATCAGCCGGCTGCTCAACAACCCCCTGCTGCAGACATACTTGCCCCATTCCTGCAAGAAAATCCAGTTTCATCAGGAGCTGCTGGTGCTTTTCTGGAAACTCTGTGACCTCAACAAGGTGCCACCTTGTTATGTTTTATTTATTGTTGAGTATTTTTTTAATAAATTCTGAAATAAAATACTTATTTTAAATAGGGCTGTCAACGTTAATGCATGTGATTAATCTAAAAATTTTAACGCGTTAATATTTTTTTAACGCAAATTAATCGTTTGATAAGGTCTGACCCCAACTTTTTGCCGTCATCGCAGCGCGGAAGGTAATCATTGCCTGCGTCCCAATGTGCACACTATCCATCCTAAATTCTATGTGATATTAGTAATTTTCAATACTATTTAGGGCAGATAGGGTGTATAGTATGCACATTGGAACGCAGGGATTGTGTGATTATGAGGCACCCGTCTAGACGAAAGTGAAGCGAACGTGGAGAGAGAGCGTGTATCCGAGAGAGAGAGAGAGTGCACGAGAGAGAGCGAGCAATAGGGTCTGGCTGCAGACTTGCACTTGCACTCTCAGACTTGCACTCTCAGACACTTGCGCTTCCGTGGGTGACGTCACTTGCAGTCTTTTTAATTTATTATTTTGTTCTATTTATTGATTCATTTTTGTTTGAATCTCTCAACATTTTAACGTCACTTGCAATCGCTGCTTGCACTCTCCGCTACCTGACGTCACTTGCATTCGACACGAATCGTGTGCGTTGCCAATGGAGACAAGACGCTGTGGTGGTTAAACGATTAAAACTAATTTAGTACAATAACAAACAGGGTCCTGCAAGTTATCATAGGAGAAAAAGACATCTGTGGCTACAGAACAGCAGAATATGAATGCAATGCGCAAAGTTTTGCGTTGAGCGTAGAAAACCATAAACACTTAATATGGCATAATGTATTAGGATAGTGCTATTAAAATATCAAATTCAATATACAGTTTATTAACATAATGAATATGTACGTATATTGTATTTTCCTCCCATACCGCAAAACATGGATAATGTAGCATAATGGAGTAAGATGATAAAGTGCAAATATGCTTCTCATCATTATTAAAATATACATAACTAATGTACAGGCAGGTGAGCACAGAATAAATGCAACACGCAAAGTTTCACATTATTTTTTCCCCAAATAGAACAAACGGTCTACAGCTCTTTTATCATTGTCTTTGTCCATTAAGCTATATTACGTGTTTTATTTAAATTTTCTATGGGAGGAAAACGTTTAACGTGCAATGTAACGCATTGCGTCCTTTTAATATCACTTAATGCATTTCATAATGCACGTTCATATCTGCTGGTCTGTATCTTTGTGTCAACAAGACTTATAGACTAATGAATTGTCTTTATCATCTTAGTCAAAGACTAGAATACCCTTAAGTCCCTTATTATTATTATTATTATTATTATTATTATTATTATTATTATTATATTAAATTAAATTTAGTCCATTATGCCACAATAAGCGTTTTGCTGTATGGGAGGACAAGTGAAAGTTTGCATATTGTGTTCATGGCCGTCTGCTTGCCTTGTAGTACATTTAATAATAACTGCACATCGAATTTTATCTTTTAATTGCACTTAACGTATCTTAAGCCATATTAAGTGTTTATGGTTTTCTGCGGGAGGAAAACGCTTAATGAGAAACTTTGTGCATTGCGTTCATATTCTGCTGTTCTGTAGCCACAGATGTCTTTTTCTCCTATATTAGCGGAGAGTGCAAGCGGTGAGTTACATTGTATTTTAGTTTCTTTTTTCTTGTCTTGACCACCTTGCTACTGTTGTAAAATGTAATAAATAGAACAAAATAAAAAATAAAAAAGACTGCAAGTGACGTCACCCGCGGAAGTGCAAGTGTCTGAGCGTGCAAGTCTGAAGAGTGCAAGTGCAAGTCTGCAGCCAGACCCTATTGGTTTGTTATTGTACTAAATGAGTTTTAATCGTTTAACCACCACAGCGTCTTGTCTCCATTGGCAACGCACACGATTCGTGTCGAATGCAAGTGACGTCAGGTAGCGGAGAGTGCAAGCAGCGATTGCAAGTGACATTGTAATTTAGTTTATTTTTTCTTGTCTTCACCACCTGGCTACTGTTGTAAAATGTTGAGAGATTCAAACAAAAATGAATCAATAAATAGAACAAAATAATAAATTAAAAAGACTGTAAGTGACGTCACCCACGGAAGCGCAAGTGTCTGAGAGTGCAAGTCTGAGAGTGCAAGTGCAAGTCTGCAGCCAGACCCTTCTCAGAGTGAGTGTGTCCGAGAGAGAGACAGTGAGCGAGAGATATTATACTCGTATGTGAGAAGGGTACAGCAAACCAATGTTGCCAGGGTTGGGGTTTTTCCCACAATTGGGCTATTTTGAAAATACAGTCGCGGGAAAAATGACAGAGCCGTGGGTTGCGGTTTTTTGGGCTACTTTTATAATGTACCGCGGTCCAATTCTTCTTCATAATGCATTTTATCATAATACTTCATGTAAGGTCGCAAGAAAATATTTTGTTGTATTTATTTAGAAATACTTTTGATAATAGTTGGGTAAATGTATCCTGGGATTGAAGTGATGTGGCTTGGTAAACGCTTTATTGCCAGTATAAAGACTAATAATGGCTGAATTAAAACAAAAGAATAATAAGGATTATGTCTCATACTTTGCGGAGGTGTGAAAGGTTCTGTTTCCTTAAACTAGTTAGTCAAGCATTTCTTTATTTCAACACATTTACAGGTAAATCCTAGTATTTTAAATTTGTGATTAATCGTGATTAATCGCAGTCCAGGACTGTGATTAACGCGATTAAATTTTTTAATCGATTGACAGCACTAATTTTAAATAAAATAATTGTTTTTTAATTACTATTTTACTTAGACAATCCTTATGTAATTGGTTGAAAAATAACTGCACACTGATGTTTCTTAATCTCTGAATTTTAGAAGTTCCTGTTCTATGTGTTGAAGAGCAGTGACGTGCTGGATATTCTGGTACCAATTCTGTTCTATCTCAGTGACGCTCGTGCCAATCAGTGTGAGTATCTGAAGCATTCAGTGTTACACATACAAAAGAAATTCACCCATATATTTTAACCTATATATTTTACTGTACTTCGAGACTTTTTTTGTTAGATTATCATATTTTCAAGTTATTTTCCTGTACTTTTCTCATCTTAATTCAGTTTATTGCCCATTTCTAATGGTGTTTTATTATTATGAACTGTGGATGTGATAATAGCCATGTGTGTTAGTGTGTATATGCATCTGTTTGCAGCACGTGTCGGTCTGGTGCATATCGGCGTGTTCATCTTGTTGCTGTTAAGTGGAGAGAGGAATTTTGGGGTGCGCCTAAATAAACCATACAGTGTGCGTGTGCCAATGGATATTTCGGTGTTCGCTGGGACTCATGCTGACCTGCTGATAGTGGTGAGATGAACACCGATGTGTTCATGTGACTTTGTCACATCATATTGGAAATGATGGATTTTAAAAGACACAAACACAACTGAATAAAAGTGCAGTAATAGTAGTCCATATGACTTGTGTGCAATATTGCATGTCGTTTGAAGTCTTTTTGTAGGTTTTTGTAAAGAACAGACCCAAAATTTAATTTAAGTCTTTCAATTTTCTAAAGCTCTCCAATCTCACTCACACAGCTGCACCACAATTGGTTAAACATGCATCCTTAATGCATATTTGCATTTATGCATTTGGCAGATGCTTTTATCCAAAGCAACTTATGTTGCATCTTTTCAGTTCATGCATTCCCAGAAATATAAGCTATTAGGATTTGCATGAGCATTAAAATGCAATAAATTTTTTTTTTTTTTTTTTTTTTTTTATTGACAGGTTTTCCATAAAATCATCACCAGTGGACATCAGCGACTGCAGCCCCTGTATGACTGTCTGCTCACTATTATAGTCAACGGTAAGCAAGGTTAAAATGTGCATACGTTTTGAGATATTGTTTTCACTTCCTCATGAATCATTGCTGTTGTGTTTTCAGTGTCTCCTTACCTGAAAAGTCTGTCTATGGTAGCAGCCAACAAACTCCTACACCTGCTGGAAGTTTTCTCAAGCCCGTGGTTCCTGTTCTGCTCACCTGTTAATCATCACCTGGTTTTCTTTTTGCTTGAAGTTTTTAACAACATCATTCAGTACCAGTTCGATGGTAAGTTGCTTTTGAAGCTTCATCACTGCTGTAAATAGTCGCCACAGTCGTGCTGGCAGTTCTTCATTTAAATGACTAATAAAATATGAAGCAGCAAAAGTCTGTTTATTTGAATGCAAATCATTTTACCCTAAAACATGATTTCTGTGGCGAACCTTGGTATACAATCTTACAACTTTGGTCTTTGAAACTCAGTTGTTTATTGTAAATTGTTATAAGCATTTGTATTCACTTCTTTCTTAAAATCAGGTAACTTTAACCTGGTGTACAGCATCATTCGCAAACGCAACCTCTTTCACCAGCTGGCTAACCTGCCTACAGATGTCAACTCAATCCAGAAAGCCCTGCAGAAGAAAAGCAGGAGCAACAGCACCCATAATGCTGTCTTCATGGAGACCAACAACCCATACAACACTGCCTGTAGTGAAGGACCATATAAAACCACACCGGTTCAAACAGGCACTCTGAACGCAAGCTTGAAGGCCATGCCACGTACGCAACCCACTTCATCATACACGGTTGCGCTCTTCCACCTCAGTATGTTGACCATTAAGAGTCCAGTGGCTGTTTCCATCCACATTTTTATGCAAATTGTGAAATGCGTCATAAAAAAGCTGGATGGAAATGTATTCAGTGCATAAAATCATAAAATGTGCATGAAAAAAAACTCATGCATCTGAGGTGGATGATTTATTTATCTAAAAGAACACGTGCATAACCTACAGTGAAAACACATTTACTGAATAAATTCTTTGAGGTGCAACAAAAAACTTGTGACTTTAACAGATCATGTGATTAGATACCTGAACTAACTGTCTCAAATATTGTTTCAGTCATTCTTAAAGGTCTTTAAATTATTTGCTATAATTACCTTCCCAGAACTGTCTCGCATTTCCAAACACAAGATCGCATTACAGTGTTTGTTACTGCATTCCATCTGCACATTTTGAGGAACAATTATGTAGAAAAATAGTCACAGTGGCTTCCCCGGTTTTAGTCATTTCGAACTTAGTAATAATAATAATAGTTTTCCAGGAAGTCATGATTTTATGCTCTTGATCACATGGGCTGGAAATGGTTTTATTTGGAAATATGCAATATTCTGATTTTTAATTTGCAACTTTGGATGCAAACAAATTGTTGCGGTATTGGTAAGTTAACAGCCGATTTGTTGGTTTATTAAAATTCTGTTTTTATTTAGAGATGTTTAACTGATGTATTTTAGAATTCTTGTAGATTTTTTTTTTTTTTTGTCTGTTTGTCAATGTATAATTTGTTAATTGTATGACTTATGTTATTCACCTTGTTCTCGCCATAAAAATGGCCTTGCTGCTGATGTTAAAAAAAATTGCATTAAAAAAATATATAAATTGTTGGTTTATGTTGTAGGCATTGATAAACTAACAGAAACATCACTGGTTTCTGAGGATGGAACGACACTGTTACAGCAGCAGAGTGACTCGACCAACAGCCAATCAGATCACAGCTCTGAGACACAAGTCAGAGACACTGAGCCGACCTCAGGTGAAGATGACAAGGTACAGCATCACTGATGACCCTGACATTTAATCTGTGACTCTTTGTTTATATATAAATAAATAAAAATGTAATCCCTTAGAAGTCTGAAAAAGAGGATTGTGATGGAAGTCTGAAACATGTGTCGTCTTCATCAGACTGGGCTCCTACTCCAGACTGGGTCAGTCATAGAACCCTTAAATTATAAACCAAAGCTTGTGAGGACCTCATATACACTGCAATATTTGTGAGAAATTTTTCAGAAAAAAAAAAGCCAAATTAGTTTCCCTCTCCAAAACATTCATTCTGATCACCTCTAACCTCTGCATGCTCTCCTTCAGGTCCTCTCCTGGAAGAGTAAACTTCCTCTGCAGACTATAATGAGACTCCTGCAGGTGCTGGTGCCTCAGGTGGAGAAAATCTGCATAGACAAGTGAGACACGCACAACAACAACATTCACACACTGAAGAGTTTATCAGTAACACTTTACATAAACATTCCATTTGTTAACATTAGTTTCATTAACTGTGTTAATTAACAAAGACTAATAATACTTATAAAGCATTTATTAATCTTCGTTGATGCTAATTTCACCATTTACAAATACAAATAAATGTTAAGATTATTTAATGGACCTTAGCTAACAATTAATCATTGTTTTTATTTACTAATGTTAACAAAGATGAATAAATACTGTAACAAATGTATTGCCCATTGTTAAAAAAAATTATTCATTAAATATCCTGCATTATTAGAAATCATACAACATTCTGTCATGTTGATTTTAACAGGTTTTAATTTGGTTTCAATTTTAATCCCAGCTTTTTAGTGTGGTTTTGAACCCTAAAGCATGTGTATTACATGTTACAGTTTGACCTGACTGAGTGAGGATGCTCTTGTTGTTCTTCTAGAGGTTTGACGGACGAGTCTGAGATCCTGAAGTTTCTGCAGCACGGGACTCTGGTGGGTTTGCTGCCGGTTCCTCATCCCATTCTCATCCGCAAGTACCAGGCCAATGAGGGCACGGCTCTGTGGTTCCGCACATACATGTGGGGCATCATCTACTTGCGGTGAGTCCTGCGCTCTGTCTCCCTCTACGGGACAATGTGGGAGCTACACAAAATTACACTCGGCATAGAATGTCAAACAAATGAATTGTATTATACCTTTTATTAGGACTTGATCAATGTAATGTTTTGTATGTATTTGTGTTGAAATGTTAAAACATGATAAAAGTTGCTTTTTTTTTTTCTTGTTTTAGTAACGCGGATCCTCCTGTTTGGTACGACACTGACGTCAAGCTGTTTGAGATCCAGAGAATTTAATGACACAGAGAGAACCAACTGACTCGATTTCTCCAAACTGACACATTCACAAAGATTTAATCCAAATTTACACGTTCTCTCTAAAAAGTAATTCAGTGGAATCTAAGGTTTTGTTTTTCTGACCTTCTTTTTTGTTGTAAATATATAAATGAATGAATTTAAACTGCCCAGTGAAATACTTATTTCTGATACATTATGCCTCATTTTCTTCTGAGTCGATCCATGAGGATGGACACATGACCCTCAGGTCTCTGACCTCGTGAGCAGTGAGAGGAGTGTGTGTGTTTATAAAGTTATTTTTATTGAAATGGTGTTCTGTGTGGAGGGGTGTGAATGAACTCTGTATATAAACTGATACAAAAACTTAATCCTATAAAAACTGGAAATGGTGCATGTATAGAAATTCTATAAAAAGTGTTGAACGCCATTTGGTCTATTTTTTGTAAGCAAAACAATGACAATATGTCAGAAACCAACATCAACATGAAATGCTGCATAATCTTTGAATAGGAAATATTTTGTCTATATGAATAAAACAGGATATTTAATTAGGAAAATGCAGAATGAGACCATTTAATGCATTGATTGATAAAAAATGTTTGTAGTTATGCTTGCGCTTAGAAGAGAGGACGTGGAGAAATAAGTGATTTTATAACATCCTCAAATTCTAACATTTTGATTAAAGTTAAAGAAGTTAAAATAACATGCACTCAATAGACCTTTAATAGTCTTAGAAGTGAGAATGAGTCCAGGCTTTCAGTGGTGCTCTGACCAACAGCAAGAAGACCGCACATTTGATCAGCTCTGCTAGGATGAGGTTGTGCTGGGGTCACAGCAGGGTTTGTTGTGTAACAAGTTTCTCAGCTGCAGGGAGGAGTATAATAGAAGTTTAAAGGCTGGATGAAAATATAAAATAGACAATATTTGTATATATATATTGATTTTATTGAATAAATACAGTAGGTACCTATTTTCAACACTGCAACGTTATAACTAGCATATTTACAGTGTTTATTTAGTCATTTTGTTTGTTTTTATCTAAATATAATTGCCATTTGCGTCAAATCATTACATCATACCCTGCATCAATATTTATCATTCTGGTAATGTACTTGTAACAGAGTGTGATTTTACCTGAATGTGTCACCGAGTTCTCATCTGTCAGGTGTGCGCTGACCGGAAGTGGGCGTGACCATTTAGGACTCCTCCCATAGCAACCGCGCGAGCGTGCCTGCAGTCCCTCGAGTGGAAACGCTAGAAGCGCACGTGAAATCTCGCCGACAAATCACACTCCAAATGAGCGTCCGCGAGCCGGGATAGAGGGGTCAGTCGCCGCCGCCATGGAGATATATCCATCTATTGCTGTCGCCATGAACGACAAATACCACCGGGCGGCTCGAGACGGTCACCTGCACCTGCTGAAAGACGCGACGCGCAAAGATCTGAACGCGCCGGATGAGGATGGAATGACGCCGACGCTCTGGGCCGCGCACCACGGCAACCTGGATGCGCTCAGACTGCTGGTGGCACGAGGGTGAGTGATGCGTCAATTATTCATGAGGAATATATATATATTAAATAATTATTCATGCATTCATTTTCTAAACTATTTTAGTTTAAAATGCAAATTTCCAGACCACAAATTATGTATATAAATAATAATAGTTTTTTTTCCTCTTAAAATTTTGGTAATATGTGACCCTGGACCACAAAACCAATTTTTTTAAACTGAAATGTATACAACATCTGAAACCTGAATAAATAAGATTTTCATTGATGTATGGTTTGTTATGATAGGACAATATTTGTCTGAGATACAACTATTTGAAAAGCTGGAATCTAAGGGTGCAAATATATAAATATTGAGAAAATCACCTTTAAAGTTGTCCAAATTAAGTTCTAATACATATTACTAATCAAAAATTTTGATACATTAACGGTAGGAAATTTACAAAATATGTTCCTGGAACATGATCTTAACTTAATATCCTAATGATTTTTGTCATAAAAGAAAAATGTATAATTTTGACCCATACAATGAATTGTTGGCTATTGCTACAACTATACCTGTTACTTATGACTGCTTTTGTAGTCCAGGGTCACATATTTGCTGACTTATGACATATTTGCTGACATATTTGCTCAAGTCAAATTCCAGAAAACAGTTGTTATTGAGATTCTAGCCATGTTCTTTTCAAAAAAATATGTAGTATAGTAACATCTGTAAAGCTTGTGTTGGGTCAGACTGACTCCACCAAAAACACATTGTGTAAATGTTCAGTATTTATTTTGCTGACAATGTACCGTCTGAAAATTTCTTTCAATCATTCATTTTTAATACCTGGGGTCTCTGAGACCCTCAACGTTGCAGTATTTTTCAGAGAAGATTTGTAAAACGTATATTGCACACTGATATGTACTTCTTTAGTGCATCAGTCTGTAAAACACCTTTTCTATTTGGTTCTACTTGAAGCATGTCATTCTAAGAGTTTATACATTTTTAAAATAATTAATATAATATACAACACTCTCAGGTCTGGTTATGTTTTGGCATATGCAGTTTCATTAACAGGATGTCAGTTCTGTGTTCTCCTGTATCAGATCACATCTGCACCTCCACCCAGCCGCTCTCACTGATGGATATCTGGACGGTTTTATTTGCATATTTACTGTCCTAGGCTAATTAAAATAAAGGTCACCCGGGAGAAAAATGCAATTTACTCTTGAGTGTCACTACTGTTATTACTGCTTAAAAGTACTAGTTCTATATTCCATTATAAATTATGAGCTCTGCATGCAGAAGAGTTGCAGATAAAAGCATGCTGTAATAATCTGTTATGTCACGGATATCTGAAGCATTCAACTCAATCTAGCTGGAATATGTAACCAAATATGAAAATTGTCTTTTTTTCGAACACTCATGTTGTTTCAAAATCATATGCTGTTGTTTTGATTTTACATATAGAACAAGCTGCATCAAGATTCTTAAAAAAATATATCCTTCTGTGTTCCATTGAAAATATCATCTTGTGGGTTTGAAACATGATGGAAAGTGAATAATGGCACAGTTTTCTATTCATTTTTAGAACTGACTTTAGGAGAGAGCAGTAGTGTTGTATTGTTTGTCAAGTCATTAGGTAATTAGATCTAAATAACCTGGCTCTTATCTCATGACCAGGTTAATAACAGAAGCTAAATGTTCTGCTCTGTGAACACCCTCGCTGTTCTCTAATTAGTGTTCTGCATCAGTCCCTCCAGATCTCTGACTGAACCAGATCTGTTACTGAAAACACGCTCACAAAGAGAGACGACTGTGGTTTGAGCCATAATAACTCAGCATTTCACAATGTGTGTGTTTAGGACAGAGGATCACTTTGATTTTTACAGTCTGAGCGTTTATGACATGATTGATCCCATGGAATTGACAGAATGTTTTTGCCTTTCCATATATTTTCACATCATTCTATGGAACTGATTTGTACTTTGGTGAATCTTGTTTAACTTAAGACATTTTACTTTTTTCCATCCTATTTCTGAGTAAAACAAAACATTCAGCAAGAAAAAATGTATGGCAGGTGCTTGACTTTATCCATCAGGAGTTGATTATGAATTATGGATTATGAAAAATGGGCATTACTAGATTAATTAATGGAGTCAGGTGGTTGGAGAGGAGAGGTATGTAGTGCCATCCAAAAATGAAAATTACTCCGTAGCAAGTTTTTTTTTTTTTTTTTTTTTTTTTTTTTTAAAAAGAGCCAGGTAATACACTTTTTTGTAGTAGTAGTAGTAGCTGAGAGCAAAATTATTTGGCTTTTCCACTGCTAGGAACAATCAATAATGGGATTGACAACAGACTTTGCATGACAAATGTAAGCATTATGGCCCCAGTATGTCTAGAGTACAGATGCTAAACACTGTGCTACATTTCTAACGAGCAGTAAGTTTTAATACTTAGAGTCTTTAAAGACAGTTCAGGGCCGCATGCACGTTCACGGAGAGGAATTTTACACATGGCCAGACAGAGAGAAAGATGTTAATGTTCACATCTAAAGGTCAACATAATGAATTAGGGCTATTCCTCTTCCGCCTGCCTGTTTACTTGGCTGTTGGCATTTTGCTAACTTGAATGGCAGCACCATTATACACCTCAGGCTTTCACGTTTTGCTTTCTGTAGTATTTTAATCTTGTTACCCCGCATGGTCCCATAAAACCTCACATCGTTTCTGCTGGTCTTTGCTAATGGGTGGTTGCCATTTATACCTCAGCAACTTTTATCTGATTTTTGGCAAATATGAGATTAAAAGAGAAAACACTGAGTGGTTATACTGGCTTATGGACCTAAGTGAGGGCAGATAGCTTATTAAATATGCAGAGTATATGTAGCATGTTTTAAATGCATTTGTCTTAACTAAAGTCTGTTGCACTTCAGTTTGTTGACAGGCCATTGCAAGCATACATGATCTTGACACCATGATTACTGGTTAACATGCTCTCCATGTGATACTAAGATAAAATAAACGGGGTTAAATTAACAACATTGTGCCTTATGAATGAAGCACAAACAGAATGAATTGTATGTAAAGTACAGTAATGAATACAGCAGGTCTCTTTCAATGCAGATGATGAATGCATTACATGGTGTACAGTTTTTAATGACTCGGAGAGGTGAGTCACAAAGGCAGTGTGCATAGTGTGTGTGGGTGTGTGTACATGTGTGTTACAGTGGGTAAGTGGAGCTCCAAAGCATCATGTTACATATTCAGATCAACACCTTGCCACACAACAGAACATGAACGCATACACTCATGCACCGACACGCACATGTGCACATACACATGTATTCACACACCCTATATTTTCACTAGGAATTGATTAGTGTATTGGCTTGGCCAATTAATCAGACAATATTTGGCCATTTTGAGAGCATCAGCAGATAACCACTTTGCATAACTATTTTGTAAACATCTCATTTCTCATTATTAATTTGTATTATATATTGGCCATCAGCCACCTTGCTTTCTAAATATCATTACTGGTATCAGTCACTGACAAACCCATATCCATCAACCACTAATTTTGACCATATGTAAACTATAGAATTAGATGTAACCGATCTGCTGCTGTTTTGTTGGTCCACAGAGGAGATCCAGATAAATGTGATATTTGGGGAAACACTCCTCTTCACCTGGCAGCAGCTAATGGCCATCTCAACTGTCTGTCCTTTCTGGTGTCATTTGGTGCCAATGTGTGGTGCTTGGACAATGACTACCACACGCCACTGGACATGGCAGCCTCTAGGAGCCACATGGACTGTGTGCGATATCTGGACTCTATCGCCGCCAAGCAGATCACCATCAACCCCAAACTGGTGAGCAAATTGAAGGACCGTGCCTTCCGTAATGCAGAGAAACGCATTAAGAACTGTGAAAAGCTTCAGCGCAAGCATCACGAACGCATGGAGAAGCATTTCTTGAGAGAGAGTGCTGCAATGGACACGTCGGATACGATGAGTTACAGTAGTTTCAGCAGCACCCTGAGTCGAAGGATCCCTCAGTTCAACACCCTCGACTCCAACATGACATACTCACAGGTACTGTGCCTGAACAACACATGGGTACTAAAAAGGCATAGAACTGGTAAAACTCATCATAAAACCTTTGCTTCTTGGACTAGGTCAATATAGACAAGCAAGTTATAAAGCTATGTTTCAAGACCTATTCCTAGAGGGCCTCCAGTCTTAATCAAACACACTTGAAACCAGCTAATCAAGTTCTTCAGGATCACTAGAAACTTCTAGGCAAGTGTGTTTGGGCAGGTTGGAGGACATTGGCCCTCCAGGACTGGACAACCCTGAATAAGAGTGTAGCATGTTACCAATAAGACTGTAGCCTGGTTCACAGTCTGCATTTTCAATTTATCCCAAAGGTGTTCATTGGGGTTCGAGGCAGGTGGTTTTCTTTATTGACCTTTGTGCACATGGGCATCATCATGGTGCAATGGAAAAGTGTCCTATCTTAGTAAAAACGATTGTCTGTGGTGATTGCATGACTTGACCTTATGCTCTTTAGTAAAAGGTGTAGCTAAAATATGCTACACCTAAATGTAGCTAAAATATGCAAACCTGTAATTTAGAAGAGGGTGTCCATATACTTAAACACTTGGCAGTAGATTGTAGCAGTTGCTGGTTCAGTCCCCACATGATTTATCACCATTATTCTCTTGTGCAAAGCCTGGGATATTGCTTTAGATAAAGCATTTGCTAAATAAAGACTTGCTTCCTTATTAGAGTAGCATAATGCTTCTGTGGACATCAGTGCATGCTAGTTCACTTAGAGTAGTCAGTCTTCAAATAGGGTGCCTAAATGTGTGTGAGGCAAAGTTTATATACAGTGTGAAGTATTAGAAAGAATATGACCATTATAAACTTCTCTTTACAGGCAACGCTTCAGTCCACAACAAGAGGCCGGACCAAGATTCAACGGCGTCTTGAGAAGAAAAAGCAAGGTGACGGAACATTCAAGGTTTCCGAAGACGGGCGAAGGAGCGTTCGCTCGCTCTCTGGTCTTCAGCTGGGCAATGATGTCATGTTCTTGAAGCAGGGAACGTATGTCGACCGGCGCCAGCAGTCCAGCCCTCGGCTCAACATCCGCAACATGTTTTCTGGTAAACAGGACATCAGGCCAGACGATGATGATGATGAGGTAGACACTGTTTCACGGGCGCTCAGTGATCCGGGTCTGTATGACGCTGCATACTCAGAAATAAGTACAGACTCGGGTAGGGACTCTTTGTTCAACCGCCCAGGACTCGGTACTATGGTATTCCGTCGGAATTATGTGACTGATGGGCTGCTCCGAATGGGACGAAATGAGGGGAGTGTGGCGGGGAGTGAACCAGTGGGACGGGTCCCAAATGTCCGCTTACGGGGGAGATTGCCACTCCGATCACCTAGTCTTGATGAAGTCAGCATTGGCAGTTCATTGAGTCTCCAAGAGAAGAACTTGCAGGTACAAACAAGAATCACCAGATACCAGACAAATTCCACTTGTTTCATTAAGTGCTATCTTCATCTGATTAGTTCTAAGTTAATGCTCCTGGAGGGCTACCTTCTTAAGGTCTTCAGTTCTAACTCTGCACCAACATGCCTGACTCTTGTTTTCAAGTAATCCAGAAGACCTTGATTAGCCCATTCAGGTGTTTTTGATTCGGATTGGAGCTACATTCTCCAGAATGGCCCTCCAGGAGAAGGGTTGGCTACCCCTGAACTAGATTCTTACTATTGGCAGGCTTGAACTTGCAGCACATAAAGGATAGGCAACTTTGGTCCCAGAGGATCACTGTCCTGCTGAGTTTAGCTTCATCCCCAATCTAACCAAAAAAGTCTTCATGGTTACTAGAACTTTATAGGCAGGTGTGTTTGATTTGGGATAGAGCTGAACTCTGCAGAACAATGGTGGTTCTCCAGGACTGTAGTTGACCATCCCTTCACTACACTGCTTTACATTTTAATGGCTGGTTAGCATTCACTTGTGCATTTTGCAGCGTGCTTTCAGAGTTTCTCTGAAACCCTCCACCTTCCCCATATCCACCTGTACTGATCTGCTACGGGATATTTTATATGCTATTTGTGCATCAGCAGTATGTCTTAAATATTTAAATGTCTTAAAAGCAATACTTGCTTGCAGCATCAGCAATCTACAACTACTGCAATAACCAATAGCAGCAGCAATTCAGCAGCAGCAATTCAGCAGCAGCAGTGTAGCAGATCTATTCTGCCAAGACCAAATACATTAACATTGTCATGTCCATTACCATGCTAAAATCTTATGAGAGTTGTCATGATAGAAATGTGCTAATCTGAATCAGTCAGTGTCAATCTGTTGATCTAATCAGACACTGCATCTACATCTGGAAGAGGGGCTTTATGATAATTATGATGATTGTTCTTATGTGGCGGCATACTGTAGGATTTGCCATGGGAGGAAGGAGACCTGGGATTGGAGGAGGAGGACGACGAGCTTCAGCCATCTTCGGCTCCTTTAGAAGTGTTCCTGGCATCTCAGGGACTGAGTGACTTCCTCTCCATCTTCCATCGAGAGCAGATGGACCTGGATGCATTGCTGTTGTGCTCTGAGCAGGACCTCATTAGCATCCACATCCCACTCGGACCTCGTAAAAAACTACTTGATGCATGCAGCAGACGCAACAATGTTCTGGACGAAGTTGATGGCATGCAGGACACTATACTGTAGTGTGTGTATGTCTGTTATTGACTATTGTTCCAAAATCTAGTGTATTTTCTTGTTGCCTGCATAAGCAGTTGTTTTTAAAGTGGCATCCTAGTTGAACTCGTAAGTGGCTACATAGGCAGCAACTCAACACGCCACAAAAATAGCACTTCTCATGCAAAGTGCAAAAAAATGCATTTCTCCTCTGTATTAGACAAGACTTCCAGTATTTCGCTCACCTTGACCTGACCTTTGACCATCTTGGATGTATTTGTTTACTTTGAGCTTGTCGCATTCTAAGATTGCATTCTCTGTATGCAAAACAATGTATTTGCTGCAAGATAATTATGCTGCCTACTGTTTAAAGCCACTTAGCCACATCTACAAAGCCTCAATTGACCTGGTTTACTAAATGTTCATCCCCAGTCTAAAGGTATGTTCACATTATCAAAATTTTAGCTACATTTTTATAAGCTAGTTATGTTTGTGTTATTTCAAAGAGAAAAAAAAAATGTATTTGGCTTTGTGTTTTTTTAGCAAAATATGGTAACTGTAGATTAGGGACAGCTATTCACTCATTTTTACACTATTCACTAATAACTAGTTGCTTATTAGCATGCATATTCTTAGCATATTGGCTGTTGATTAGTACATTCAAAGCACATACTAATGCATGGCCATACTACAACAACAACTACCTTACTATCAATAATAAGCAGCAAATTAGGAATTTATTGAGGGAAAACACTTAGTTAATAGTGAATGTGTTCCCTAATCTATCATACAGTAACTTGCTTTTCTGCTGCTGATTGAATAATGTTAATCATTGCCAAATAGCTTAATTAAACACTCATTAATTTTGACTCCACTCTGGAATGCAACACTCACTTTTAACCCTGATTGACAAAATCAAGTCCCACCCTACTTGTTTTCCTAATTAAGTATCCTGTTTCACTTTGAAATGCATGACATTGTGGAAGAACAGGATTCACAGTTTTTAAATGCTTCCTATACCTGCATCTGGAGCAGAGCCATTGTGTGTGTCTGTGCATGAGTGAGTGATATGCCTGCCTCCTTGTGGCTGGGAGGACAACTACAGCTCTTCTATGGTACACCTCACTCTCTAGCCAGCAAAACTGTCTGCTCACAAAGAAGTTCTACTTGGAAAATTAAGTCTATATGCTGGTGGTTGCTGTTATGAATGCACATGCAGTTTGTAGGTAAAATTCACACAAACTTTTAATCTGACCTGCTATTTACCATCTTGAGGTTCATCAAAGATATTGTGGTTCCTGATACACTCTGTGACTTATTGCCTTTAATTATTGATGCAGTATTTTAGGGCTAAAATAGAGCAATTTGCAGTAATAATTGGCATTTTCAACTTCGCAATGATTTACAACTCTAGCCATTGAGACCAAGAAACAAAGCCTTTATTATTACATGATGACACATCTTGATATTGACATTTACTAGTGGAGCAAAAATCTATATATCAGCGCTTTAGTGTACCACATTGTCCCAGATTCCTCTAATTCACTTTTTTTTTATTAATTTTATGTACCATTGTGGAGAATTAACATGGTAAATAAATCCACAATTTATATGACTGTAATTTCAAGCATTTAAGTAGAATCATTTAGATCAAAAAGTCTGTAAGATCATACATTCAGGTCAGATGTGTCCAAACTTGGCTCATCGCTTACAGTATGTGCAAGCATTGTCTAATTTTTTGTGTTTAGTTGTACATATGAAGCTTTGGACAGCATCCATGTCCAGCCAAAATACTTTTCAGTTATATAAAAAGTTATGTAGTTGATTTAGAGTTTTCATCTTTTGAATTCTGATGATTATAATGATTGTATTCTGTACTAACTGACTCCAGCTGAGCGGTGGTTGGAGTTCGGGTGTGTGAAATACCTTCATAGGCCACCTGATGTTTGTACAGTGTTATTGACGTACGGTTCTGTGTATGTTATTGATCGACCGCAGTCAAAGCTTCTCGCTCAGTGGGAGAGATGTTTGTTCTGGAGACGTGTTCCTCTGCTGTCTGCTCATTTATGGGTGTGTGGCAGGTTTTAGAGGCTCACATGCTGAAAGCTGATAACTCTTGTTACTTTATCTGTCTATCCATCACACTCCATCTCCACACAATTCAGCTACACACGGCTAGCCCTTCTTACATGCACAGTATACATGACAGTATGCGTGTTCAGTACCTGTCTGGATACAAGTTGCTTCTGTGTCTTTTACTGGCTCTTAGCTCAGATTGGTCCTCGTTCATTCTCAAATTTCAATGTAAATGTTTTGTAAAACCATTCTTGTGTAAGTCATTGTTGAACAGAGAAATGCATGACATTTTCACTGTAGAAACTAACAATTTTCTTAAGTAAATTGTAGAAAAATATTTTAAATAAACATTTCTATGTAAATCATTCATAAATCCACTCTTAATTATTCATAAGAAATGTGTTCTGCTTATGTTACTTTTATTTTGTATTATTTTTCATGAAACACGGGGTTTTTGTGCTCCATTCTGTGCTCTTTCCTCTCCTCTTTTGTAGCCTTGCATGAAACTCTAAATATTGTCTTTACATTTTACGAATGTCCCTGACTATGTCAGGTCATATTTTCATACCCTAAAATCAAAAGAAAAAAACTATTAGATTTGTAAAAATGTATATTTACTTTTGATTTTAGGGTAAAATATGACCCAAGTCTCATCTTCAGGGTAGCCAAATGCCAATGTTTTCAGTGACAAATTGTGGATAGTTGTTTTAAAATGTTGATTTAATAAACTAGTCATTATTACTGACCACTGTTTGATGTTTATTTTTATTTTAAATAGTCTACGTTCTGTGTATTGTATAGAATTGCTCCTTCCTGACGCCTTTTTTTTATTTTTTTTGATGCAACTTTTCTTTTGTCTTCTGCCAAGTAGATTAAAAGATACAGTCTGAATACATGGGTGAGTCAGTAGATTAGAGAGAGAGTAAATCTATTCTATAGCTGTAGGAAGTGTGTGTGTGTGTGTGAGAGAGAGAGTTTTACTGTGTTGTTCTTGTGATACAAGACACCACATGGGACCTACACTGTGGACCAAAGGCATCATTGTAGGAACAAGAAAGATGAGAACTTACAGATTTTTGTGTAAATAACTTCTTCATAAATTGTTCCATGATTTTGTGTTTTGATATTTTTTGTCGGTTTGTTTCACATAAAAAAAATCACAAAATTCATGCGCAAATTGTATGTTAAACCCTTGCATGATCTATATATAAATAATAGTAGTTTTTAGATTTTTGTAAAATTATTTTATGAATTTTGCAACTATGATTTTTTTTTCTGCTGAATTTCTGTGCAAGTAAAAAATTGTCAAAAATGGGGGGGGGGGTCTACACAGAAATTGCAGAATTTCTGTGTAAATCATACAATTATTATATTTTTTTTTTTTTTTTTTTTGTGTGTGTGCGTGCGTGCGTGCGTGCGTGCGTGTGGACAAAATGTCCCCAAAAAGATGGCAATATCCCAAATCTTGTCCTTGTGGGGACATTTTTTGGTGGGGAAACAAGTTTATAAATCATACAAAATTAAGTTTTTGAAAATCTAAAAATGCAGAAGGTTTCCTGTGCGGAGTAGGTTTAGGTGTAGGGCGATAGAATATACGGTTTGTACAGTATAAAAAACCATTACGCCTATGGAGAGTCCCCTTGAAACGTGTGTGTGTGTGTGTGTGTTGTTCTTGTGATAGGAGATGACGCAAGACTCTTGCAGCACTGAGGACACTCCTGCCAAAGGCATCGCCGTGGGAACGAGAAAGAGAGAGAGAGAGAGAGATCCGTTTCTAGCGCAGTCAGCACTAAAGTCCCTCACTGTCTTGTTTCGCGGACGGGACGGAGAGTGTGTGCGTGAGCCATGCGTCTCTGAGCTCCAGCGCTAGCATGCAGAACGATCCAGAGAAGAGGAGAGACACCGCGTCCCGGGATGGCGAAGGACACCGAGACGGAGCGCAGGGGAACGCGGAGCGGGAGACGCTAATGATGGAGCTGACGCGCCTGGTGCAGAAGAGTTTGAGAGAGAGCAGCTGGTGGGAGAAGAGAGGAATAGACTGCAGCATCCTCACCGCAGCCTTCATCAGTTTACCGGCAGGTACACACACTTTCACCACTTTTCATTACAGACTGTTTAGACACACAGGCTCTTTGGGAGAATCTCCAAACAAACAAAAGATACTCAAATTAACTCCGATTTCGAGACATTTCCACTAAACTTTCATTACTGTAATAAAAAAAAATCACATTTCCTTTACTGTGATGTGGAAACAATTATATATTATTTAAAAATTATATATATATATATATATATATATATATATATATATATATATATATATACATACACTGTATGTATGTATATATATATATGTGTGTGTGTGTGTGTGTGTGTGTGTATGTATATATATATATATATATACTGTATGTATGTGTATATATATATACAGTATATATGTGTGTGTGTGTGTGTGTGTGTGTGTGTGTGTGTGTGTGTGTGTGTGTGTTATTATTATTATTTCTTTACTGCTTTAAGGAGAACAATGAGGGAAATTGCAAAAACACTAAAAAGTAAAACAAATGCATAAGAACAATGAGAATTTTACTAAATGAAAATGTAATATGTCATGCGTGCATATATGTATGGAAAGCAAATAGGCTGTTTTCATAATGCAAAATATAATTTATTTTCTTTTTTGAGATTCACCCATTAATTTCTGAAAATAAAAACTTTACTTTGAAACAGTTTTCACTTGTGAATGTGAAGCACAGTATTTAAGTATTTTTTATTTTATTTTAAATAGGAAAAAGAAAAAAGACTCCAACAATATTTATTTATTTATTTATTTACCAATTAACCTTTTTTTTTACTATGTAAGTAACTTTTTATAAATAGTTCATGGTGTGTGGAGAAATTACTATTAACAACTGAGAACGAATTTGTATCCGTTGTTGTTTTAGCCTGAAAATATCTGCATTCAGATTTAAGATGCTCAGAGTCTAGGGAACATTCAAAGTGTGTTTATGCTGTGATTGTTTTCATTTCAACATGTGATTGTGTTTATAACGGCCTGTATGAGTGATATGAAGGTGTGTAATGTCATTAATAGGGAGTGTTTTGGAGAATGTGCATTAAAAACAAATTGTTGACTGGTTTAGTCATGCAGGGGTGTGACTGTGTGCCAGCCGGTTATTGGGTTAAACTTTGCTTTAACACTGACACAGAAACCAAAACTCCAGTTTCATGCCAAATGTTCTTTGACTTTCAATCCAAACAACTCGGCTTCTTTATTTAGTAAGCTTTTAAGCGTTTGGACATTGGTGACAGTTAAAGAGATGGTTCAGGTAAAAAGGAAAATTCTGTCTTCATTTACTCACTTGTTCCAGACCTGTGAATTTCTTTCTTCCGCTGAATACAGAAGAATGATGACCAAACAGTTGCTGGTCCCCATTGACTTCCACAGTAAGGAAAAAAGGGAACCATAATACTGTTTGGTTACCAACATTCTTCAAAATATCTTCCTTTATGCTAAGCAGAAGAAAGAAACTCGTACAGGTTTGGAACGATATTTTCACTTTTGGGTGAACTATCCCTTTAATATCCAAATTACTGAGGCGCTCCTGTGGCTGTGGTTGTCGTGGCGACCGGTTTGATCTGGGTGCTTCCCTCCCATTGGGCAGATCCAGTTTCCTGCAGCAGTCGAGCCACTGACTCGTCTTTCAGGGAGAAACCAACAGTGATGGGGGTCAAAACTGTTAAATTATGAGAAAAAAGACCATTTAATACTCTATTATACTAGCCAAGACAACAGGACACTGCATACTTTTAAAAAGGCATGAATTGCATGATACTTTGTTTTAATATGTTTTAATATAAATTTGTGATTATAGTACTAGTTGCTTGTTAAGGTTATGCTTACTTTTTATTGTGTCCCATGAGAGAAATTTGTATTGGATAAAGGAACTACTGTATCACCAAACAATACCAGATATTACAAATAATACATAATAATACCCAAAAACATTACAATAAATATAACCATGGCCTGATAAATACTAAACCATTAAACACAAATGATCACACTCTCAAAGTCCCCCGTTAGGAAGCATAATTCATCAGACATTCCCATCAAAATATATAATTTAGTTTTAAAAAGTTACCAAATTAAACATGAATTCAGAATTATTATTTATTCATTTAGGAAATGCCTAAATTCACTGCAAAAAAATCATTGCAAATTTCACTGTATCCATGTTCACTGTTAAAAAAAATGATATTCTATAAATGTAAAACTTTTATTTTATTTTAAAAATAAAACATTTAGGTAACACTTTATTGTAAGGTGTCCTTGTTACATGTTACATGTACTTACTATCATAATAACAATTAATTATGCATAATTACATGCAATTATCCCTAAACCAAACGCTAAGCCTAACCTTAACTATATAGTAAGTACATGTAGTTAATTAATATTACTCAGTACTTAAATGTGTAGTTCAGAGTCAAAGTCAAAGTCTGCTTTATTGTCAATTCTGCCACATGTACCGTACATACATACAGATAATTGAAATTGCGTTACTCTCTTACTGTTACGGGGTTGACGAGACGTGAGACAGGCGGATCCATTCGCAAGGCTTTATTATAATACATGGTCAATACAGGCAGGGTCGGTCAGTAGCAAACAGGTATGGCATGGGCAAGACACAAGAATAATCCAAGGGCAAGCGTGGGTCGGCGATCGGCGTACAGTATCCAGAGGGCTAGGCAGAGAGAGAGAATCAGGAACACGGGCAGGAATCGAAACACAGGAAATCAAACTCGGGATAATTGGGAAACGCTTGGTAAGTAGCAAGGCTAACGATACTCGGCAGTGTGTGAGAGGAAGTCCATGGTTTATATAGTGTGTGTATGTGTGTGATTGGGTGCTGGTGATTGTGAGATGGAAAACAGGTGTGTGCTTGATCATGGTGAACAGCTGTGTGGGTGCAGTGGATGATGGGAAATGTAGTCCTTGAGTGATCTGTGACTGACTGTGTGGTGTGAAAGTCCATGTGGTGGGTGAGTGACTGGAAGTTCATGGCTTGGATTCGTGACATAGCCCCCCCCCCCAAGGAGCGGCTTCCAGAAGCTCCTAAAAGATCCAGGGTGGAGCGGGCGGAGCAGGAGCCCACCAGGGCGGAGCAGACGGACCTGGGGCCCACCGGGGCGGAGCGGACGGACCTGGAGCCCACCGGGGCGGAGCGGACGGACCTGGAGCCCAACGGGGCGGAGCGGACGGACCTGGAGCCCAACGGGGCGGAGCGGACGGACCTGGAGCCCAACGGGGCGGAGCGGACGGACCTGGAGCCCACCGGGGCGGAGCGGACGGGACCAGAGCCCACCGGGGCGGAGTAGATGGGACTGGAGCCCTCCAGGGCGGAGCGGACGGAGCTGGAGCCCGCCAGGGCGGAGCGGACGGAGCTGGAGCCCGCCAGGGCAGATCAGAGGGGACCAGAGCCCCCCAGGGCAGAGCAGACGGAACCGGAGCCCCCCAGGGCGGAGCAGATGGACCCGGAACCCACCAGGGCGGAACAGACGGGACCAGGACCCACCGCAGGGAAGCAAACTGGGCAGGTAGCCCTGACAGCACCTGGAAGTAGAGGAGAACAAGGACAAACAACACAGGGAGAGCAGAGACAGACAACACTGGGAGAACAGAGATAGACAAGACAGGGAGAGCCTTCCTAGTCTCAGGAGCCGTGGCAGAGCAGATCTGGGAATCACAGGCGGCCTCCATAGCCGTGCCAGGGCAGGACAGGAAATCCCAGACGGCCTCCGTAGCCATGACTGGGCCGGACAGGGAATCACCGACGGCCTCCTTAGCCGTGTCAGGACAGGGCGAAAGTTCATAGACGGCCTCCGTGGCCGGGACAGGACAGGGCGAGAGTTCGTAGATGGCCTCCGTGGCCAGGACAGGACAGGGCGAGAGTTCATAGACGGCCTCCGTGGCCGGGACAGGACAGGGCGAGAGTTCATAGACGGCCTCCTTAGCCGTGACAGGACAGGATGAGAGCTCACAGACGGCCTTCTTAGCCGTGACAGGACAGGATGAGAGCTCACAGACGGCCTTCTTAGCCGTGACAGGACAGGATGAGAGCTCAATGATGGCCTTTATAGCCGTGACATGACAGGGTGAGAGTTCATGGATGGATACCACCGACACCTCTGGAGGTTCTGCAGCTAACGCCGCCACCTCTGGAGGTTCTACGGTGATACCAGGACCGGGTGAGAGTCTATTGCTGGGCGCCACCACCTTACCAGGGGCTGAGACGAGCACCACCGCTTGGGGAGGTTCTGCGGCCGATGCCTTCCCCTGGGGCAGTACCGTGGTGGTGTACGTGGCCCAAATGCAACATAGTGCTATCCCCACCCTGGGGAGCGCTTCAGACAGGGTAATCAGTTCATAGACAGGAGGGTCAGAGTGAGTGGATTTGGGTATGCCAGCGGCGCGTACAGACACCAGTGGGACATCCCTCACACTAGACATCAGACTGGGGTACTGAAAGACTGACCTTGATGAACTGGGTGCAACAGACAGGGCATGACGAGATTCTGGCAGATCAACTGAGACGTGCTGTGACTCTGGCGGAGCAGCTGAGACGTGCTGTGACTCTGGCGGAGCAGCTGAGACGTGCTGTGACTCTGGCGGAGCAGCTGAGACGTGCTGTGACTCTGGCGGAGCAGCTGAGACGTGCTGTGACTCTGGCGGAGCAGCTGAGACGTGCTGTGACTCTGGCGGAGCAGCTGAGACGTGCTGTGACTCTGGCGGAGCAGCTGAGACGTGCTGTGACTCTGGCAGGTCAGCTGTGACGTGGCGTGACTCGTGACGACCAACTGTGGCTTGGCTTGACTTGTGACGATCAACTGTGGCTTGGCTTGACTTGTGACGATCAACTATGGCTTGGCTTGACTCACGGAGATCACTGGTGGCTTGGCTTGACTTGTGATGATCAACTGTAGCTTGGCTTGACTCATGACGATCAACTGTGGCTTGTCTTGACTCACGGAGATCACTGGTGGCTTGGCTTGACTTGTGATGATCAACTGTGCTTTGGTTTGACCTTTTAACATCGGCTGTGACCTGACTTGACTCTTTAACAGCAGCGGTGACTTGACTTGACTCTTTAACAGCAGCGGTGACTTGACTTGACTCTTTAACAGCAGCGGTGACTTGACTTGACTCTTTAACAGCAGCGGTGACTTGACTTGACTCTTTAACAGCAGCTGGGAACTGACCTGGCTTGTGATTGGCCGCAATGCCGCTACGGGGTGTTGTTGTTGCCGCCATTTTGTGAGCGTGATCTAGCGTGGCTGTGTCCACACAATTGGGTGCGGTGTCTCGTTCCTCCGCGACTCCCACAGTGAACGAAGAGCCAACACATAGCAAAGCATAGTCCAGAAACTGACTGAGAGATGAACGGGGACCCTCACGGATTAGCTGTGACTTCAGCGGCTGATTAATGCCCTCACAAAAGAAGTCTATGAGTACACAGTCCGGCAGATCAGAGAAATGGGCGAGGTCTAAATATTCTTGTATATAATCCTCGAGTGGTCGAGAGCCCTGCTCGAGGTGTAACAACATCCTTGCAATGTCCATACCTGGCCAATATCCACATGAAAAGCCGCTGGATCCTTTTGTGGCCGAGTATTCTGTTATGGGGTTGACGAGACGTGAGACAGGCGGATCCATTCGCAAGGCTTTATTATAATACATGGTCAATACAGGCAGGGTCGGTCAGTAGCAAACAGGTATGGCATGGGCAAGACACAAGAATAATCCAAGGGCAAGCGTGGGTCGGCGATCGGCGTACAGTATCCAGAGGGCTAGGCAGAGAGAGAGAATCAGGAACACGGGCAGGAATCGAAACACAGGAAATCAAACTCGGGATAATTGGGAAACGCTTGGTAAGTAGCAAGGCTAACGATACTCGGCAGTGTGTGAGAGGAAGTCCATGGTTTATATAGTGTGTGTATGTGTGTGATTGGGTGCTGGTGATTGTGAGATGGAAAACAGGTGTGTGCTTGATCATGGTGAACAGCTGTGTGGGTGCAGTGGATGATGGGAAATGTAGTCCTTGAGTGATCTGTGACTGACTGTGTGGTGTGAAAGTCCATGTGGTGGGTGAGTGACTGGAAGTTCATGGCTTGGATTCGTGACACTTACTCCCTGGTGCATACAGATAACACTAAACACTAACAGTAGAACGCAAAATACAGATAAGTACAAATCAAATATATATATATATATACACATACATATACACACATACACATACATACATGCCTACATATATACATATACATATACATATATATATATATATACACATACATATACACATATATATACATGCATACATACACAAAATGCAACTATTACAAATATACAGATAAGGACATAAAAATAAAAATAATAATAATGATAATAATAAAAAATAGATAAAGTGGCATAAGGCACATGGTAGATAGAGTGCAAACCAGTGAAACAAACAAACAGTGCAGAATATGAATGGTGTAGTGCAAAGAGCTTATAAGTCTATTCTATTTAAAGTGACAAAAAGAGAGCAGTCTTTATTCAGACTGTCAGAAGAGGTAGTTGAATGAGGTCAGTCCAATGCTGTACAAAGTGACTGGTGCTGGTCACAGTGTGTGTGTGTGTGGGTGGTGGTGGTGGTGGGGGAGGGGGGTCAGAGTTCAGTGGTGCGTGGTGTAAGAGAGGGGAGGGGGGGCAAGGACGGGAGGGAGTTCAGCTTCCTGACAGCCTGGTGGATGAAGCTGTCTTTCAGTCTGTTTGTCCTGGCTTGGAGACTCCTCAGTCTCCTCCCTGATGGTAGCAGACTGAAGAAGCTGTGAGTCGGGTGGGTGGGATCACCTGCAATGCAGAGGGCTTTGCGGGTGAGACGGGTGCTGTAGATGTCCTGGAGGGAGGGGAGAGAGACACCAACGATCTTCTCAGCTGCTCTCACTATCCGTTGAAGGGACTTGCGGCAGGACGTGTTGCAGGCGCCGTACCACACAGTGATGCAGCTAGTCAGAATGCTCTCGATGGTGCCTCTGTAGAAGGTGCACATGATGGGGACAATCTCCTTCGTCTTCTCCACATTCAGAGAGAGATTGTTGTTACACTGTAAAAAGGACACCTTGAATAAAGTGTAACCAAAATCTACTCTTGCAGGGTATTTGCAACTAAAAATAAACTGCTAAATCTTTTTATGTGTTTTGACCATTTGTTTACATGTCAATGGCATTTTGGGGGTCTGAAAACAGGTTTCAAAGTGCATGTTTTTGAAAATGATATAGTTATGTCTCCATGTAAACTCTGAAAATGTGACGTCATACATGTGTATTTTACATGTTCAGTGTATAGGAATGCATATTAGTGTTTCTTTACAAAGTGACATTGCCATCTACTGGCCTGGCATGCTTTATACAGCATTTTTAGTTGTTTTTGTTTTGACAAAACACCAACTTTTCTGTTTTTATTACAATCGTTATTATGTAAATGTTCCCTGATCTGATACTTGTATATTCCTAGTGTATCATGCACAATTCAAGTACATTAAAGTTATTAAAATAATCCAATACAGAGTTGTGCAGAGAGTAAAAGTAATATGTATATATAATATAATAATATAATATAATGCACTCTCTGTATGCTCACTATATAAAGACATTGGTGGATGTAAACATGTTACAATGGTAGACATAGAAAACACACTGTGTGATATATACTTGCGTTTTGCATTTACAATAAGCAGAATTATTGCAACATATGGTTAGAAAGCATGAAGCTTGCGGTGTCAGAATACCCCTCTGTCAGTCAAATCCAAAGCAAAAGGCAACCCATAACAAGGTGTTATGACAACGACGTCTCAGTCTGATGGCAGATAAAAGTAACCGATAAATGAATGAGTGATCGTTATAAAAGTGTGCATCAAATACACTGAACACGGAAGCTCAAACGTGAGTGACGTGCTAGAACGGACCTCACTGGATCTCACGCGTCATACATGCACATTTCTTCTGTTGGTTTTAATGCTGAGCATGCACATTTGAGCGTCTTCTTCAAGTAAACATTTTATAAATGAGTCTGATTCAAGGTGAATCCTGACTAGACGAGAGGAGGAGCTGGGGATGGAGAAGGGTAATTAGCTATTGAGCAACGCAAAGCTGCTGACAAAACTAAAGGACCTTATATATGAACGCTGAGATGGGCGTCGTATTTCTATAGGTAGACGTGGATCAGCTGAGAGTCAGCTGATGTGAGCTCTACAAACCTGAACTAATGCTACACTTGATATTTGTATCATTGTGAAATTTACTTGAAACTTCAGAGTGAAAATTATTTCTATTAAATTTTTCAGTGTTTTCTCAATAACTCATTCCTAAACCTGTTAATGCAAGCATTTTGTGTCAAAGTTTTGTTTACAGAGCATGTCATCTAGATTTTGCTCATATGTTTGTCATGAGTCGAGCTCCGCACCGCTGCAGTGATGTTGTTCTTGTGTCTGCAGGCTTCCTGTTGTTGTCTTCGTCTCAGCCGCTGTATTTCCTGTCAGGTGTGCTGATAATGGGCGTGGCTCACGCTGTCATCACCGTTAAAGGGACACACCTGGCCAGTCACGGCGCGCTCAGCGAGTCTCCGGCCTGGGCCGACTTCTGGGCCGTCTTCTTCATCGAAGTGAGATTTGCTGCCGATGAGACATTATTAAACATTGTGAATATAGGGAAATCTATTGTTACAAAAAAGTAAAATTATATATTAGAAGAAAAAGCACCAAAAGTACCATGGTTTTCCATTTTCACCTGAATTCCATGTGTTTTGGGTCATCAGGACTCTTTGTACTGATGTTTAAGTGAAGTGTGTACCACATGCAGCTAATTCTCTGCAACATGAAAATGCAAAAGTATGGAAAGAATTTAGCTGATTAATTCTTCATGAATTAACTTCATGGATTAAGAGGATTTAGATTAATTTACAGTTTCCATCCTCTCAAGAATGTAAAAGAGTTATAATGTTGATCATATTCCATGGTAACAGTCTGTACTCATGTATATACAGTGGGCTCCAAAAATCATTAAATCTTACCATTTATATGCATTTACTGTATATGCATCTGACCTATGTTTAGTTTAAAATTTTAATTAAATTATTAAATTATTTACTTTTTAATTAAATTATTTATAACATTAAATATTTACATCATTCAAATATTTTAATGTTTACCAATTATTAGACTATTATAATATTTACTATATTTATATTTAAAATGTTAAATGTTTAGTATTTTATGTAAATATTTAAAATTTAATTTAATGATTTTAATGTAACTATTGCAGTATAAACATATTTACTAATTCAATTTTTTAATTGGCTTATTTAATTAAAATAGCACATTTACATTTTTTATATTAAATAAATTAAAATGCCACTTAATAATAATTAATAATAAAGTAACTGCAATTCAAAAAAGGAAAAAATGATGAAGTAACTTTTGTCAGACAAGATTATTAAAACTTTATAAACTAATAGATAAAGATAATATGTAAAAAAAAAATATATATATATATAAGTAAATAATGTAACAATTTAAATTAATTATATTACAATTTAAATGTACAATAATCTAAATATTTTATGCAAATTCGTGTTTTAATTTAATATTTCAATTAAATTATTAAATCATCATATTAAATTAAAATCTCGCATGATTTGAGATGTTCCAAAAAGCATCTTGAAGCTTGGTCGTTTGGCCATCTGTACAAAGAGTCACATGATCACATGACAATATTTACTTACATTTGGTAGGGCACCTAGAAATGGTGCACATTTCTTCATTGTACATCACCTTCTCTTTGTTTTCTGTGGTCTCTCAGGTGTGTGGCTCGTTCTCAGCGCGGGCCGGCGTTCAGGCTCACGTGAAGATGCATCATGCTCACACTAATGTGATCGGTCTGGGAGACTCCAGCACCTGGAAAATCCCCTTCCTGCCTCGATCCGTCTATCTGTTCATCGCTCCGCTGGCCGTCCCCATCATCACGCCCATCGTCGCCATCGGTGAGGCCTTCAGCCCTCACAGACACAGCTTTTCAATGCATCCTAACCAGTTAATGTGTGATAAAGCAACAAGAGATAAACCGTATGTGATCATTTTGTGGTGAACTATTCATTTAAACATCAGAAATGTTCTGAGTAGCAGTGATTTTGTTGTTGCACACACATTCACTGAGGATATAAATGACTTTTTGCTCAGCACACCACATCAACCGAGTTCATTTAACTCAGAGCTGGTGTACATTTACATGTATTTACATTTGACCTCTTCTGTGGGTGAGTGTATGCACTGATGAGAAACCTCCGGCTCCAGCATATTCTGTCATGTGTTTCAGGTCAGCTGAAGGGTCAGTCTCCGCTCCAGATCCTGCGCACCGTCCTGTGTGTGTGTCTGGGCTTTTTCTCTCAGTATTATCTGCTCAGGTGTGTGTCGGGTCTGTCGTGCAGCTCCGCTCTGCTGGTCATGCTTCTGTGCAGAGCCATGTTCTCCCTGCCGTACATACACGTCAACATATTTCAGGTGAGATCAAATGCAAAAAGACAGCAAGCTACATTTTGATATATGACTATGATATATATTTTTTGGTGGTGCACCAATATTTTTGATTTGCATGCTTTCTACAGTTGTTTGAGATACAACCAGAGCATCAATTATTTACCCTATCTTCAGAAATTTTTTCTTTTTTTTGCGTGCTATAGTTGTTTTGACATGCTCAAAAATATAAATTTAATTATTTACACCACTTTTCTTCAGAAAATATACAATATAGTGTTTTTTGCATGCTATATTTGTTTTACAGTATGCTCAGAAAATATACATTTAATTATTTATACTACCTATCTGCAGAAAATATAAAAAAAATATATAGTGGTTTTTGCATGTTCAGAAAATATCTATTAAATTATTTATACCACTTATTTTTAGAAAATATAAAAATATAGTTATTTTTCCATGCTTAGTGAATTTGAATTACATTATTTACACTTCTTTTCTTCAGAAAATATTAAATATAGCAGTTTTTTGCATGTTCACAAAATATAAAATATAAGCATTTATTCCATTTATATAAAAAAAACTGTTGTTGTATTTGCATGCTCAGAAAATATAAATGCACTAAATACACATCTTCAGAAAATATGGAAATATAGTTATTTTACATGCTAGTGGTGTACAGAAATTACACACTTCAGCTATAATCAAAGGTACAGTGGTGATAGTATCATTCTGGTCTTGAGCTTTATCCAGACAGCACACGGCCATACAGTAATACTTCAGCACTACATTATTCTGTCGTCTCTCTCGGCTCATAAGAGTAATCATTCAGAGTGTGAACTTTCCAAGCTATTCAGCTGAAGTCTGCATCAATCCATCCCTGTCTTTGTGTGTCTCTCCATCCTTTCCCATGAGACCCGCTCAATATGGCTTTGTTCTCCTCTCCTGCTCGTGGAGGTTCACAGGGTTCATCTGCAGAAAAAAAGTAAAACGGCGGAGAACAATTCACGCATGATTTTCTCAGGCAGAGCAAAGGGAGCATGTACTTTTGTGTTGTGCTGATCCTCTGAGGTATTTTTGCTGGTTTAAAGCTGAGACCCACAGCGATGTGTGAGATCTTTGTTTAGGAGTGAATGCTGTGCTGCTGCTTCATAGCTGCGGTGTGTTACAGTGTGTGTGTGTGTGTGTGTGTGTGTGAGAGAGATAAATGCATGTATGTCAGAGCATGTGAGCGGAGCGGAGCGTGGAGCGAGCGCGGAGCGGAGCGTGCGAAATATAGTCGGAGCGCGGAGCGGGTTTTTATCCAAAGGCCGGAGCGATCGCTCTGTCTCGCTCCTGTTCCGCTCTGATACCGCTCACACCACGAGCCTAGGGCATGCACAAATCTACCCAGAATTCACCTGTGCCTTCAACAATTAACAAAACTGTCAGCCTACACTTCAAAAATCGTTCGTTGAGAAGGAGATATGGAGTTCGTGAAATATTTCCAAAAGCAAACCTACAGGTCATACAGGTGCACAATTCCTGTCAAAAAAATAGATGATAACGATGTTGAACATGATCAGGAATGTGGTGATATGATTTCAGTAAGTAAGGATTCGTATTTTAATCTAAAAAGACACATCATGCGGAAACATGACAGTGTGCTGCGCGAACATAGGGAGGTCAGAGCAAAACGTGAGCATTTTGAATATGGTTGAAATAGGAAATATTGGCTAATAATCAATTGAATAAGTTTTGTCATACGAATATTTTAATGTAGCCTACTTAACCCTGTCCGTGATTTTTTATTTCATAGAGAAAGACATATAAATATATGTTCTATTTTGACTGATGTTGCTGTGAGTTCTTTATAGGATATAGGCTGCGTGGCGGACGCGTGTTGATTTTCCTTTCCGCGCCTGTTAACAGATTAGAGCAGCCCCACTGCCTGCGGGATATGCACGTATCAGGTGCACGCATGGGCGGCGCTAGGGAGGGGCTAGCAGGTGCTCCAGCACCCCCAAGAAAAACCAAAGCACCCCCATAGCACCCCCATAAAAAATGAAATAAAATAAAAACATTTGACTCATTAAACACATGCATAAATACTGCAATTCAATAACGTGATTTGCAGTCGCACGTAATGTCAGCATTTTATTTAAAAAACGGATCGGTTCCTTACCAAGTACTATTGGCCTGCCCCGACTAAAGATTTTTCTAGTCAACTATTCGCACGTTTATATTAAATTGATAGTATAATAACCATTTAGGTTATTGTTTATGCCTATTATTTAGGCATTTAGGCGTATTATTCCGCGCTCAAACGCACGCATAACGCTTGCCGCAAAACACTGGCTAAAGTAATGATTATGAATGCATCGGGGAAAAATACATTTTACGTATTTATTAATAAACTAGTGCTTTCTCAGACTCAACATCTCCACAGTGGACGTGCCTTTAATAGAGAAATGCACCTATACGGACTACATAATCAGAGAAGATTTTTTTTTTTTTTTTTAATTGGTTTTCAAGTTTTCTGCAGATTTATTTCTTATGTCTGTGAGCTGGTTCATTGTTGTGACGCGCTCCATTCACAGAGACTGCATGAGACGACAGAAAACACATCCAAAAACGACAGGAGTATAAGCTCTTTCCGCTGGAAAAATAAATAAATAAACATAATTGCGTGCGCGCCCCATGCAGTAGGCTAAGTGCGATAATACTCACACATTCCTCATAAACATTTGAAATGCGCCTATATAGTGATTTTATTATTCATATAAAAATAATAATAATAATAACAACCTGTTTTGGTCATATTTACTATTAATTGCCCAGCTCCCCCTGTCATTGAACTAGCACCCCCTCAGCACCGTTCAACATTCTCTGGCGCCGCCCCTGGGTGCGCGGTCCAACCACACCGCAACCGCGGCCCCGCGACAGAATAGAAGTGAAGCGGATTTTTCCGCAGCAGTTACGCAACAAACCCGCTCCACGTCCGCCACGCAGACAGTGTGTCCCAAGGCTTCGGTTGAAAACGGCAGGTGTTAGGCATGCACAGGAATTTTAAATGTGAGCGAGCGTGGAGCGATTTCACCGGAGCGGGATGAAATTGTAGGTGAGCGGGGAGCGGAAATGAGCGGAGCGGTCTGCTGTGACTTTGAGCGGTGGAGCGGGGGAGCGAACACCCACGTGAGCGGGGAGCGGGAATTCTCACCGCTCAGCTCCGCTCACATGCTTTGATGTATGTGCAGTTTTGTCCAGTTCAGGCCCCCTGTGGCGTCAGTGGCGTCTCTTGGGCCGCTGAACACATTTCATCCCACTTAAAGATCAAACACACACTGAGCTAAAGGTTGAATGGCTTAAAGGTGCCGTGTTCTTCTCTGTTTCAGCATTTTATTCTTATAATGAAGTTGTTCTAGTTTTCTTTTTTTGAGTTGATTTCTGTGTCTCTGCTTTCGCAGCACATCGGCCTGCCAATGTTTTCTGCCACTAACCGTCCCAAACGCATCTACCAGATGACACACGGAGTCCTGAACCTTCCCCGAAACCTGCTGCTAGACTGGACCTTCGGCCATTCCCTCATCAACTGCCACGTGGAGCATCACCTCTTCCCATTCCTGTCTGACAACATGTGCCTGAAGGTGTGCGCTCAAACCACAGCTCATGAACATGGAACTGCAGATCGCTCCAAAAATTCAATTATTCAATCATGTGATCATTTAAACTATCATTTACATTTTATTATTACATGAAATCATTTTAATTATTAAATTAATTTATTATTTTTATATTTTTATGTAAAAAAAAATCAAAATGTTTATGCTGCATTTTAACTGAATCATTGAATTTATAATAAATTATAATATATAATTAATTGAATTTATAATTTTAATTTAAATAGTTGAACGTATAATATTTTATAATATATCATTATCATAATTTATACTTATTAATATTTATTCATTATATATTTATTATTTATATTATTATATAATCACATAATTTAAATAAATAAATATTACAAATAAACATTACATTATTTAATATAGTAAATTCAATTAACAAATAAAGTAACATTACAAAAGTAAAAACTGATTAATATGATAAGCAGGATATAAAAATGTTACCTTAATATTTAAATAAATTAAAATGCATCCTTAATAAATAAAGTATTAATAAAATTCATAATTAATAAAGTTAATTTTATAATTGAATTAAGCATCAGTCAAACAAGATTAATTAAATAGAAAAAAATGAATGGATAAAGATGATATGCCAAATAAATATATACAAGTAAACAATTCAATTCAATGTACAAATTTTATTAGATTAAATTGCAACATAAACAAATAAAATAATCTAATTTGCAAAAAGTAATTTGTTAAATTAAATTAAATTAAATGAAGCATAAATAAATTAATAGTAATTATAACAGTAATTAAAAGTAACAATACGATTCACAAAAAGGAATAAATAAATTAATGAACTAACGTTAGCAAATATTAATTTTAAAAAGGGATACTAATAGATAAGGATAATAAGGCATAAGGATAATATGGCATAATATGATAATTTATCATTTTAAATTAAATTAAAATGCAGCATAAACACAGTAACAATACATTCACAAAAATGAATAAACTAATGAAGCAACATTATTCAAACTAGATTAAAAATGTATAAACTAATCAATAAAGACAATATGCCAAATAAATAAGTGAATGTGTTTCTTGTGTCAGGTGAAGCCGATCGTGTCTCAGTATCTGAAGGAGAGGAAGCTGCCGTATCAGGAGGACGGTTACGTCTCCCGTCTGAGTCTGTTCTTCCACAGATATCAGGAGCTGATGGTGTTCGTGCCGCCCATCTCTGACCTGGTGGGAGTCCAGTGATGATGGGATGAAGAGCAGAAGACACGAGAACATGGACACTGATATACTTTCAACTGGTGCATGAAGGCATTAGAATTAAATTCAACATGATACTCGGCTCACAACCTAATTTACTTGCAGAACGTGACATATTTATAAAAGAAACAGGGTCTCTGACAAGAGATGAGACTTGAATGATGGCATCAGCTGGAAAAGAAAGTGCTTTCAGAGATGGATGACAATTTGATGAAGGATTATGAAGCTAAACATTTGTTTGTTTAGAATAATATGCACTGATGAATCATGAAAAGAACAGGAATATGCAATAAGAAAGTACACTTGACTTTATAACAAGCAATACCGTGCAAAGATAGCCTCTTTTCACTCATGACAGTGCTTCCTATTCGCTTAGCTAAATGACATTATTGAATGTAAGGATCATTGCCTTATAAAGCACTGCAGTTTTTATCATACACGACCTCTGACCCCGGATCAGCTCTCAGCTTCAATATGCAGCTGTATGAAGACTAAAAACATGCATAAAACTTTACCTGATCTATACAGGACACACTTTAGCTTTGTTCCAAAGTTTAGTGAGCTGCCTTTGCTGTCTCTTAAAGGGAAAGTTCACCTAAAAATTTAAATTCTGTCATTTACTCACTCTCCAGTTGATCCAAACCTGTATGAATGTCTTTCAGCTGTTGAACACAAAAGAATGTATTTTGAAGAATGTTGGTAACCAAACAGTTGACGGTAGCCATTGACTTCCATTGTATTTTTTCCATATTATACCGTCAACTGTTTGGTTACCAACATTTTTAAAAATATTTTCTTTTGTGTTCAGCAGAAGAAACTCATTCAGGTCTGGAACAAGTGGAGAATGAGTAAATGATGACAGTATTTTTGGGTGAACTGTCCCTTTTAGTGACTATTTTGATAAACTGCAAATCTGTATGTGAAACACACAGGAGACTATTGATTCCAATAGAGTTTGTAATGCATTATGGGATTGTCTTCTCTACCAAGGTTATGTGTGATGCTGCTTTTAAAATTTTGGCCAAATGAAGGTATCTTGATGGTAGCATAATTATTGTGATGTCTTCAAACGCTGTCTAGATAGGCCGCTCACTAGGATTTGAAACAGTTTTTGTGTAGATTAAAGCAGATAGAAATGAAGATTTTCTTTTTTATGACGGTTGTAGGTTGACGTATTTGAATTTGCTAACAACAATGCTATTATTTACGTAATATATTAATACAGCACACAGTAGAGATGAGTACTTTTAACTGTAATGAATGTGGAAAATGCTTTTTATGACCTAAACACAATAATCATATTCTCCGTATTACAGTTGTATATGCACTGATAGGTGGGGGCTGCGTTTTTTTTTATAATTGAGTGACTTTAACCAAAATAATTCACTTTTGACTTGCTTTCGCTGAATGCTCATGAATGTAAGTGTGTTACTGAGATGTGTGTATGAGAGAATGTTGCTCTCCTCTTTCATTTGATATGAAGATGATACTTTGATTTTACTGACCAAATAAACTGAAGTAGATATTCAACTGTTCTGATGTAGCGCTATATTGATTCTGAAAGAATTTCTGACAATACAAGGCTATTTTTATGACTTCAAAAGACTTTGAATGTGGCACACAATTCATATAGACGCCTTTCATGTTGCTTTTCTGGTGTTTTATCATCTTTCCAATTTTAACTTGCATTGTATGTAAATGGCAGCATGTTTTCCTGTGATCCGTAGAAGACAGAAACTCAGACGGGATTGGAACAACATGAGGGTGAGTAAAAATAGTATTATAATAAAATAATATTTCAATTAAATTATTAATTAAATTAAATTATTCCAATATTATATTGTTACTGTATTTGTTTATCCATTTTAATAATAATATTAATATATACTTTTAATATAAATAAATTAATATGTGTAGATAGACATTTTAAAAACGTATTATTTAAAATATTAATATGTTAATTAAATATTTTAATTTGATTAAATTATTACATTCAATTAATATGCAGCATTAACAAATACAGTAAAAATGCAAATTAATGAAGTATCATTAGTCAAACAAGACTAAATAAAAAGAAAAAAAAAACAGCGACAGATAATATGCCAAATAAATATAATAAGTAAACTATTTAATTCAATGTAATAACTAATTTAATGTTTAAATTAAAAGGCAGCATAAACAATAAAATAAATACAAAGTAATAAAATTAATAGATAATATATCAAATTTAATGAAATATTTAAATGTACCATAACTGAAAAAAATAACAAATTAACTAAGTAACAAAGGCAGACGGCACTGGATCAACATGAGGGTGAGTAAAAAGTATATATATGTATATAAAAAAATATATATAAAAAAAAAAACTTATATAATGTGTGTGTGTGTATATATATATATATATACAGTATATACAGGTGCATCTCAATAAATTAGAATGTCGTGGAAAAGTTAATTTATTTCAGTAATTCAACTCAAATTGTGAAACTCGTGTATTAAATAAATTCAATGCACACAGACTGAAGTAGTTTAAGTCTTTGGTTCTTTTAATTGTGATGATTTAGGCTCACATTTAACAAAAACCCACCAATTCACTATCTCAACAAATTAGAATACTTCATAAGACCAATAAAAAAACATTATTAGTGAATTGTTGGCCTTCTGGAAAGTATGTTCATTTACTGTATATGTACTCAATACTTGGTAGGGGCTCCTTTTGCTTTAATTACTGCCTCAATTCGGCGTGGCATGGAGGTGATCAGTTTGTGGCACTGCTGAGGTGGTATGGAAGCCCAGGTTTCTTTGACAGTGGCCTTCAGCTCATCTGTATTGTTGGGTCTGGTGTCTCTCATCTTCCTCTTGACAATACCCCATAGATTCTCTATGGGGTTCAGGTCAAGCGAGTTTGCTGGCCAATCAAGCACAGTAACACCATGGTCATTAAACCAGCTTTTGGTACCTTTGGCAGTGTGGGCAGGTGCCAAGTCCTGCTGGAAAATGAAATCAGCATCTCCATAAAGCTTGTCAACAGAAGGAAGCATGAAGTGCTCTAAAATTTCCTGGTAGATGGCTACATTGACTGTGGACTTCAGAAAACACAGTGGACCAACACCAGCAGATGACATGGCAGCCCAAATCATCACTGACTGTGGAAACTTCACACTGGACTTCAAGCAACATGGATTCTGTGCCTCTCCACTCTTCCTCCAGACTCCAGACCTTGTTTCCAAATGAAATGCAAAATTTACTTTCATCTGAAAAGAGGACTTTGGACCACTGAGTTCTTTTTCTCCACAGCCCAGGTAAGACGCTTCTGACGTTGTCTCTGGTTCAGAAGTGGCTTGGTAGCCCTTTTCCTGAAGACGTCTGAGCGTGGTGACTCTTGATGCACTGACTCCAACTTCAGTCCACTCCTTGTGAAGCTCTCACAAGTGTTTGAATCAGCTTTGCTTGACTGTATTCTCAAGCTTGCGGTCATCCCTGTTGCTTGTGCACCTTTTCCTACCCAAATTCTTCCTTCCAGTCAACTTTGCATTTAATATGCTTTGATACAGCACTCTGTAAACAGCTACACCTTTCAGTAATGACCCTCTGTGACTTACCCTCTTTGTGAAGGGCATCAATGTTCGTCTTCTGGATCATTGCCAACTCAGCAGTCTTCTCCATTATTGTGGTTTCAAAGAACAAGAGATACCCAGAATTTATACTGTAGGGATGGTCATTAATTGAAACTCAAATGTAAATATTCTAATATTTTGAGATTCTGATTTTTGACTTTCATGAGCTGTAAGCTCTAATCATCAAAATTAAAACAAAAACACTTTTGAAATGTTTTACTTTACATGCAATGAATCTAAAATATATGAAAGTTTCACTTTTTGAAATAACTTACAAGAAAAAAATGAACTTTTTCACGACATTCTAATTTATTGAGATGCACCTGTATATATATATACATATATATACACACCTTTTTTATATATATATATATATATAATTTATTTTTAGCTTGACATCACTAAAGTAAATGCTAATGTATAGAAAAACACGTTAACTTTAAGTATTTTTAAGAAAAGAAATCTGGCTTTGGATCATGTTGCAGTTCTCTTTGTCCAGCAGGTGGCAGCACTGACCTTTATGTCAGATAAGTTACCTGCTTCTAAAAAACTTATTTTCCTCACAACATGAAACTTTACATGCGACTCATTTGAAGAAAATTTCAGTACACTTATTACAGGACCAATCACCAGGGTATTTAATACCACAATTAACACCTATTTTGATTTGAATATAGGCCTATAGAGGCATGAATGAGTCTGAAAGCTATGGTAGAGGCCAAGATTTTCACTGTATACAGCTATTAATTAACTACATTTAACACAGCATCTTAAAAACACAACTCTCGCCCTGAAAAAAACCCCCAGCAAGAACAGTTAGAAAAGTCTAGGTCTGATTCATCTGTACATTGTAAACAGGTTTGCTGATAAGTAATGAACTATAACCAGCAAGCCATAGAAAAATCTATTAGCCTGTAACGTCAGTCACCAAAAATCACCAAAACACATCATAATAACAACAACCGCGTGCCTTCCTGATCTGCATACGAACCCCGCCCACATTACAGTGTAGCCCCGCCTATCGTCTCTGACTGTATCAGTATAAGAAGAATATGAGGAAATAGTTGACTTTCAGGGGGCGTGGCTTAGATCCAACACACTTCTCATAAGTTTGGGCTTGGCTTCAACTTTAAACTGAAGTCAAAGCTGAAGACAGAAGGAGAGAAATCATGGGCGACGTGGTGCTGACAGCAGATCCGCCAGCAAGCAGCTTGAGTTCAGAGAAACTCCAGAAGAACCCAGAGGAGAGCAATCTGAAGTCCACAGAGGAGAAGACCAATGGATCTCCAGAGACAGAAAACCAGACCGCAGGAGAGAAAGACAGCAAGACCATTGAGGAAAGCAAGATTCAGGATGACCTCAAGGAATCCGAGGACCCTCAGAAGCCTCAGGATGAAGAGGAGGCGCTGGGGCCAAGCGATGTCGCCTGCGACTCCTGCATCGACCGGCCGTGCCGCGCCAAGAAGTCGTGCTTGACCTGCCTGGTGTCGTACTGCGAGGCTCACCTGAGGCCACACCTGGAGAACGTCAAGTTCCAGAGCCACAGGCTGGTGGAGCCGCTGCGGGACATCGAGAGACGCACCTGTGAGACGCACCGCTGCGCGCTGGAGCTCTTCTGCTGCGCCGACGCGTGCTGCGTCTGTCAGGAGTGCGTGGCGGAGGAGCACCGCGGACACAACGCCGTGCCCATCGCCGAGGCGCGCAGGAAGATTGAGGTACGTCTGTTTACTTACTTGCTTTATAACTTCATATCTTGAAATTGTGCATAATATTTGGGTACTGTAAAGTTTGTTTTTTTGTTTCTTATGCTCACCAAAGCTGCATTTGCTTAATCAAAAATACAGTAAAATTGTGAAATTATTCTAACTTATAATATATGTTTTCTATTGTAATATATTTTAAAATGTAATTTATTTCTGTGATGCAAAGCTGAATTTTCAGCATCATTACTCTCCTGTCTTCAGTGTCACATGATCCTTCAGAAATCAAGATGCTGATTTGCTGTTCAAGAAACATTTTTTATTATTTTCAGTGTTGAAAACATTGCTTCTTATTGATATATTTATTTTCAGGATTTTTTTGATGATTAGATGTTAAAAAAGAACAGCTTTTAGTTTAAATTAGAAATATTTTGTAATATATACATGTCTTTATTGTCACTTTTGATCAATTTAATGCATCCTTGCTAATGAAAGTATTATTAAAATGTTATTGACCCCAAACGTTTGAACAGTAGTGTATGACAAAAGACCAGTTTGCGGGCATCAGGGAGCCGCTATTAATATGCTGGGCATTGAAACTGCTTTCAAATGCACGATCGCGTTTTACTTTCACTGTCGAGATTCGCGATCGCACGTACTCTGTTTATACTATGGAGCGGCAGTACTTACCACACATTTTACAAGATCAGATGCTTGTCAGCGGTGCTCAGGATCTGTAAATCATTCTCCATCATCCTCAGTCATCTCTCCTTACTCTGTTTATGTGGTAAGTGAAATCTTATGTACTGTAACAGGCTACAGCTAGCAAGAAGCTAACCATGTCCCTTTAGTGGCTCACATTATTTTATTAGAACGCGTTATTTGTTTTCCGTGCCGTTCTGAATACAAACACCAACCCATCCCTGCACTTCACATCCCCTGCACAGCCTGGAACATAACATTTATTTCCATGATCTGCCATTTTCTCTGTTGTCCTCGCTTGTTTCTTCACAATACCTGCAGAACTTCTGATGGTTCGGCTGGCGGCTGGCATAGAACATGGTCTGGTATACGTTATGCAAATATTGGCGGCTTAACTATTAGTGATCCCGACTGTTACGTCACAGTCGGTGTGATGTTCTGATTCGCCTATTTTTCAGTGGTCTTTTTTATTCACGAGATTTACATAAGAAGGAGGAAATAATGGTGTTTGAGGTTATGTAATTTCCATGTACAGAACTCTTATTATTCAACTATGCCAAGGTAAACACAGTTTTCCATTCTATGGCACCTTTAAAGTGATTTAAATTCAACAGTTTCTGTGATCGTGGCAATAATCTGTTGCTGTGAAATGAGAGTAAAAATGATAGTATTTGGGGTGAAAAGGCTCCATTGCACAGCCATTTTGATCATCATATACCTTTGAACCAGAAAATAAAAGGTGAAATATGGCATTTTTGAGCCACGAGAACAAAAATATTGCAATAGATGCCAATAGTGTAATATTGGGGACCAGTGACCCAATATTGGTCAAAAAAACAGATCCAGCTCCAAAATCATGTCACTGGGACAGTGTTGCTGTTTCAAGATGCTCAAACTAACATAAGATTGTTATGATAGCATTCTGAATCACATACTAGCATGCATAAGATACTGTATGTAAATATATGACAGAAATAGTAAGAGTAGGATGCTGCTCTGAATTCAGCCAGGATTTGCACTCAACTTACTTATTTATACTTTAACAACTTACACTTTACCTATAAAGGTGATTTTAGCCTCAAGCATATGAACTGTTCCTTATTTCTAATGAATCTTTTCAGTGAAATAAGGAACAGAATGTTTCCTCTTTGATGCTCTGACTATTGTTAGATCATATAGTACAAAAGCATATCAGGATGCATCTCTCTGTGTTTGATGCAGATCAGATCATGTCATTCATCATGTTATTTCTCTCTCTGACCTAAAAGAACAGGTCACACATACTGTAACAAAGGCCTGACAGTGGCACTGTGTGGTCATGATTAATGACTATTAGTGGTCATCAAGGCTGAGGGTTCGTGATGTGATCAACCTCACACAATGAACTTCAATACTTTGTGTTCCAGACATAAATGATTCTTCAAATGATGTGTCTTGTTGAGGAGAGTTGTAATGTGGTGGTGAGTTTCAAAGGCAACAATGTAACAAAAATTTAACAAAACAGTTTCAGTTTGACAGAGACCTTATTGATTATTTGATCTCACAGGATTCAGGATTCACTATCCACCATTATTTTGGTTAGTTATGTATTTAGGGTGTACAGTAGTTTAGTGTGAGTTTGACTCATTTGCTCTCTTTTGAATCTCATTGCTCACTGATTGTGACAAGTGAGATTTGAAAGATCTCTTAAGATTTATCTTTTCCTGATAGAAACCTCATTGACGTAGGTATAATCTTTTAATGCATTTCTAATGAAAATACACTGCTCTCTAATCTGAAACTTGTTCTATATCCATTTGTGAACGTCACTTCATGACGTCTGCCTGAAATCATCTCCTCGAGAATGAAAAACATGTATGAAGCATGGAGTGAAGACTGACATGACCACACTTATTAATAAATCAGCTAGCAAACACAATGCATTAGTAAGCAGAAAAACTTTTATGGTATTTTCTAAAGAGAGGTTTCTCAGTGCGACCGGAACCAGAGAGTGAACACTGCTTTCATGACATGTGACATGTTTTCAGGATGACGCTACGCTTGAACAGGTGGTTCAGTGTGTCTTTAACATGCTTGAAACTCTACTTTATGTCATTTCTTGATGGTTTTTGCTGTGGCTGCGTATGAACACTGTTGGGTTATTTACAGTCAGACTTTCTGACATATTTGCATCCTAAACAAATAAAGGTGGTTTTATCCGGTTGTGCATGAGCGTGCATGTCACATGCTACTAGAAAAACAAGATTTACTGAAATATGAACATAATTGTCATTATTTACTCAGCCTCAAGCTGTTCTAAACCTGGCTTTCTTTCTTCAGTAAAGCAAATTCATGATGCTCTTTTTCAATGAAAGTTAAGTTGCATTTATTTATATTAAAAATACTGTAAAATATTATTACAATTTAAAATAAGTGCTTTCTAAGTGTTCTACGTGTTTTTTTAATATATTGTAAAATGTAATTGATTGATGTGATGAAATCTGAATTTTCAGCATCATTACTCCAGTCTTCAGTGTCACATGATCTTCAGAAATCATTCTAATATACTGATTTGCTGCTCAAGAAACATTTCTGATTATTATCAATGTTGAAAACAGTTGTGCTGTTTAATATTTTTGTGGAAACTGTGATACATTTTATTTGTCAGGATTCTTTGATGAATAGAAAGTTCAAAAGAACAGCATTTATTTGAAATATTTTATAACATTATAGAAAGCTCAAAATATGACAGAAAGCACCATAAAACTAGAGCATTTCACCATATGATTATATTTCAAGTCTTCTGAAGGCATGCACTGCCTTATGTGAGAAACGGACTGAAATTATTTTCTTGTTCAATTTTTGATGAATTTTCGGTGATGAGGTTTCTGTCCATTCTTTGCATAAAGCTGCCATATGTCTTTAGATGACATAGAATACAATTCCATGAATGACATTTTAATAATGCATATAATAATACATTGCATGGACCTTGCAATGTACATTTTTTGGGAACTTAACAGTTATTGTACGCTTTCAAATGAAAAAGCAATGTTAATACCCTGCAAAATGACACTATTTATTGTTCTACTGAAGAAAGAAATATAGGTTGAAGACAGAAAATATTATGATTGGTTAAATTATTCAGGACATCAGAACTGTTAGGAAAACTGTTTTTCTATAAATGCAATGCACTGAAACAATCCACCCTGTATGTGTGTGTGCTTGTTAGGGTGTTCCCTGTCAAGTGAATGAGTTTGATGTATTGTTCTCGCGTGCAGAGCAAGGAGTGTCCAGGTCTCTTCGTGGATCTGAGGCATTCTTGGGGATGTTTTGACATGAGCATTAGATTACACAACATACATAACACAAATCCTGCCTGACTGCATTAGACGGAGCTAACCGTTCAGTCCAGTTACCCTGAGAAACTTCCTCTCCGCTGATTAACAGAGAAGCTATGACACACGCATATCTCCTTTACATATCCAGTTTAACCACTACAGTGAGGTCATGATATTATGGACTAGTGTACATATGCATAATAAATCTAGCTCTTATTGCATTGTCAGTGAAGTTTCTAGAGTCTTAAGTTTCTAGGTGCACTGTAAAAAGTGATAAGTTGACTTAACTTTAAAAAATCGAGGAAGCCCGTTGCCTCAAAATTATTAAGTAAATAATAATAAAAAAATAAAAAATTAAGTGAACTGTCAAGTGTGGTTCCTTATGTGAACAAACTTTAAATGTTGAATTTTAAACTTTGGCACATAAACACTCCTTTAAAAGTTTTCTTGTTAGTTTCAGATTGTTACTAGGGCAGCTAGCCTCTTTGCATGAGTGACAGTAGCATTCATAACATCAAATTAGCTTTATATATTCTGAAGTGTTAATACGCCCTTTTTATTTCTAATGCTGAGCTTGCTAACTCCGGATGAGTGAACAAACATTGATGTGTGCGTATCTGAGCGTGTTTTAACTGGAGACAGTGCAGGGAGGGTTCTTGACATAGGTTCTCCGTCAGGTTCAGGTATCACTGCAGCTATTGTGGGGTTTTTGGGTGGTCAGGGTGGAGAGAAAACAGACTCATTTTGTTTTAATGTGAGAGTCAGAGCTCTATTGTTTGTGATGCTCCCTTTAGCAAGCCTACACACTGAATAACAGTGACAACTGCTGAACATGAGCCATGTGCTCAGTGGAGGATGTTTTTGTCTGAACTTGTCTGTGGAATGCAAAGCAAAAGCTGAACAAAGAGACTGATACCGATCTGATTACTCACTTATGCAAAGGGATGCTGGTTTTGGTTACATCTACTTTTATAATGCATAATATTAATCAGAATTTGCCTTTGAAAACCATTTGAAAATCATATTTTTAAAGTGATAACTATCATTATTTTTATATCATTTTTTAAAATATTTAATTACATTATGGAATATTTTACCAGTGACTGTATATATTAATATTGTGCATTAAACATATCAAATATATGTAGGGAATAAGTCTAAATGTGTATATTAATAATGCATATACACATGTCACACACACATACTTATCATTTATATATATATATATATATAAATGATATGTGACCCTGGACCACAAAACCAGTCTTAAGTCACTGGGGTATATTTGTAGCAATAGACAAAAATTGGTATGGGTCAAAATTATCCATTTTTCTTTATGCCAAAAATCATTAGGATATTAAGTAAAGATCATGTTCCATGAAGATATTTTGTACATTTCCTACCATAAATATATTAATACTTAACTTTTGATTAGTAATATGCATTGCTAAGAACTTCATTTGGACAACTTTAAAGGCAATTTTTTGCCCCCTCAGATTCCAGATTTTCAAATAGTTGTATCTCGACACAAAATTTTGAAAAATTGACACTTATGGCTGGTTTTGTGGTCCAGGGTCACATGTGTGTAAAATAACAAGGAAATAGATTTTTTTTTCAACACAATATTGTGTGTGTTTGTGTTTACAGAGAGAGCTTCAGGACAAACAGACAGACATGGTGAAGACGGTCACAGCAGCAGAAAACAACATTAACAAGTTACAGGTCAACACAGTGAATATAGAGGTAAACTAAACACATGAACTTCACTGTACTGTCTTAAAATCAATATGAAATACTGTTCACAACCCATTTTACTTCTGTTACCAGTGTGTTCTGTGTAATTTTGGCTATAAGACCATAATCCTAGACTTGTTTTAAGAGTGTTTAATAGTTCACATATTAACTAGAAACTGGTAATGGAGGTCATTCCTTCTCTGAATTCAGGTTCAGGTAAGAGTGATCGGACTAACCTTTCTGGGTATATTTTATGTTTTATTAATTTCAGGTTTAATGTACATTATGCCTTAAGGATTTAATATGATATTTGATAGGTCATCACTGACATCCGTTAGAGGAGATATTAAGGAAATATACAGTATATTCTAGAAATGACTAAATGTTTGGATCTACAAATACTTGTCATTCAGAAGATTATAGATGTCCTTCAAAGGCATTTCCCTCCAGCTTTGCTCTGGTAGTGACTTTCCCAGTGTCTCTTTGACGTTGAAGTGTCTCAGTCTGTCTGTCTGGCTGCAGGCGTCTGTGAAGGAGGTGCGTGGAGTGATCGAGGAGCAGTTTAACATACTGATGGCAGCTGTGGAGCAGGTGAAGAAAGAAGTGAGCGAGATCTTAGAGGTGGAGGAGCGACAGGCGCTGCAGCAGGCCGAAGGAATCCGAGTTCATCTGGAGCAACGCTGCACTGAACTCAAGAAAACCCAGAGTCAGGTCGAGAAAATCACCAAGAACAAAAATGACATTGACTTCCTGCAGGTAAGGAGGTTATTTCCTGTTTCCTGATGGGTTCATGACCTTAAAGTATCTGTAACACCTGTCAGTTAAAGGTCATGTGTAAAGTTAAAATGCATTAAAGTTTTGGCCACAGGGATATTACTGTTAACTAAAACTAAAACTATTAAAAACACTTCTGTAAATTGAAACAAAACTGAAAAACTATAAATGAAAAAACTAAAGTGTAATTAGAAGCACTAAAATTACTAACTTAAAATAAATACAAATGAAACCTGAATAAATATCAATTCTAAAAAGTAACATTAAAAAACTAATAAAATAACAAAAGCACATAACAAAGTTACTAAAAATTAAACAAAAATTAAAATGAAAACTGAAATTATAAAAATAAACACCAATTTAAAATAATAATAAAAACTAATAGTATATAAATCTACAAATACATTTTCTCTCTATAAAAAATAGTATATAAATAAAAAAGGCAACATTTATCATTTTAATTTAGTATAATTTGTTATAGGCTACTAAAATAACTAAAAGTAAAACTGAAAAAAAATGGTATGAACACAATATAGACATATTTTAAAACAAATAATAAAAATAATAAAAAAAAGACCAAAACACACAACATTTTACTAAAACCTAAACTAAAATGAAAATAATTCTACTAATTAATTCTACATTTAAAATTTTTATAGACTGCTATAAATAATACTAAAATAACACTGGTTTGCCAAGCATTTGCATATGCAAAAAGTGTTTCTGAACCTAATCTCTTGTTTTGTTATTTGTTTCTGGTATTAATTATGAGTATTGATTTCCAGGAGTATTCGCAGTGGAAAAAGGAAGCTGTTGATGTGTCTTTACCTAGCGTTTATATCGGCCTCATGGATCGACTGCAGTCGTTCAGTCGTGTTATCACACGGTCCACAAAAGAGATGTGTGACCACCTGCTGACCTCATACACCAACAAACTTAAAGACACCTGTAAAAACGGTCAGTATGCAGAACAATGAACATCTCCACACAAAGTGACACATCTTGCTATGAATTTGAGCAATTCAGAAACATCACACCTTTGTGTTATGAAGAAGTTTGCTAATTTACCCAAATGTCTTGTTTCAATTCACAGATAATGTAGGCATAAAGACGACGGTTCATGCCATTATTGCTGCAAAAAAGAACATGTCAATTCCGAACCCGGAGACCAGAGACGACTTTCTTAAATGTGAGTGTTTATCAGGGTTATTATCATTAATTAAGACTAAAACCATTTTAAAAATGTTACACAACATATACTTCTGTTACTTGAAATAAAAAAAGGGTCAAAAATTCACTGGAAAATAGGGTAAAATATTAACTAATATATCACCATTTTTCATTAGTTAATTGATTACATTTACATTTAAGCATTTAGCAGATGCTTTTATCCAAAGAAACTTATAAATGAGGACAATCAAATCAGCAAAAGAGCAACAATGGACGTGTTGTGCCGTCTAACATTAAGAATTCAAAAAAGCACTAATTTGGATACATTTCCAGAACATATATACTGTATAAACACTGGATAAAACCAGGTTCAAAATTCTTGTTGACATATTAGAGGTTTTTACAGAGGGGATTTTGGAAATCTGTTTTTATCACTCCATAAATCAGAAAATACTGTCAACAGCCAGGAAAAAATACATTTTCACAATGTTTCAAGAATTAAATGTGAAATTATAAATCAGGTGAATTATATATGAACAAACCCTTCTGTAAAAACCTTCAAAATATAGTGAGGAAGAAAACTTTTACATTTGGTGTATGTAAGTGCAGCTGAAGTGGAGAAAAAACTTTTAAAGATTTCTATTGTAATTGAAATCTACAGACACAAACAGATCACGTGAAGTAATAAAATCAGGTGAACAAACTTCTCAGTAAAAACATTTAGAATATAGATAGAGATAAAACTGTAAGTTTTGGTGTTTTGATGAAGTGGAGAAAAAAGTCATTTTGAGAAAATCACCTTTAAAAATATGTATTGTAATTGAAATCTACAGACGCAAATAGATAAGAGCAATAATAAAATCAGGTAATGACATATGGACAAACTTCTCTGTAAAAACCTTCCGAATATAGACAGGAATAAAACTGCTAAGTTTGGTGCATGTAAGAAAAAAATATTTTGCACTTAAAAAATGTATTGTGATTGAAATCTGCAAATGCAAATACAGTAAGTGTAATAAAATAAACACTTAAATGTTGGATGCTTTCTTTCCACTAGTCTGAAACAACACATTATATATGCAGAATAACCCACAATCTCAAATTTAGTGCAGTTATTGCCTTAAATGAAAATGGAAAATATAAACATAAAAACTAAAATAGTACATTATGATAGTGAAATAAAAGTGATGTTCACTATAGAAACAGAGTCAAGCCTCCCCGATGTAACAGTGCTTCTCAGCTGGTTTTGCTTCACATGACTATAGTCTTGACCTTTTTCTCCCATAGACGTCACGCCTCTGACCTTTGATGCAGATACGGCCCACCAGTATCTGCGTCTGACAGAAGAACGAAAGAAGGTGACAAACACAACGCCGTGGCAGCAGAGCTATCCAGAGCTCCCCGAGCGCTTCGAGCACTTCAAGCAGGTGCTGACGGTGGAGAGCATCTACCTGGGCCGCCACTATTTCGAGGTGGATATGAGAGGAGAAGGCACTCACGTCGGCCTGACCTACAAGAGCATCGACCGCAAGGGGTCTGAGAGCAACAGCTGCATCATGGGAAACAGCTTCTCCTGGTGTGTGCAGTGGAACGGACGCAGCTTCTCCGCGTGGCACAGTGAGGTGGAGACGCCGCTCAGCGGCCCCAAAGCCACGCGGATCGGCGTCTACGTGGATTATTCCGGCGGCGTGCTGGCTTTCTACGACGTGGAGAACGGCATGGCGCTCATCCACAAGTACCAGGCTGAGTTTCTGGAGCCGCTTTACCCGGCCTTCTGGCTTTCCAAGAAGGAGTGTGTTGTGGTTTTGGAACCAGGAGCAGGATCTTCTCTGACATCCCCGTCTCCTGTGTCCTCTCCCAAATAAACTGCTTCTGCTCCTCGTATCCACATCATTTCTATCTTATAGGGTCCCGTTTACACCTGGTTTTGTTCACCTTACACAGATGTAATGTTGTAAACAGGGCTATAAGAGATCTACTGTAACCTCTGACTGATATTAAAGTTTATGACTGCAACAGTGTATTTATACTAGATGCCTACAAACATGTTTTGTGCATTGATCACATATCACAAAATATATTTTTAAGTATAATTTTTCTCACATGAATGAAACTATATATATACATATATACTGTAGGTATTATATATATATCATCATAAATAAATAAATGTAAATGTTTTATTTTATTCATATATTTATATATATTATATATATAGTATAATTTTTCTCACATGAATGTAGCTATATATATTTATATATAGTGAGATAAAATATAAATCTAAAATTTATATATATGTAATATTTTGTATGTATAAATTTTTATATATATATATATTTGTGTATACATAAATATAAAAATAAATGTATGTTTTATTTTATTCTCATATTTATATTATGTATATGTGTGTTTTATTTAACATTGTTTCATTCATGTTAGAATATGTAAGACACAGATTTCTCCTCTATACAGTAATGTTGCTCAAGGAACCAAACCCGTTTGACGGAGCTGGATATTGCGGCACATCTCTCTAGGGTTGGGTTTATAGGACAGATATGACTCTGTAGTCTGTACACTGTCTATATGCTGCTGTTTTCCCTCATATGTTACAGTTTGTGCCTAGTATCAGATGTGGCAGGTGACAGTTACTTTGGCAACAATAAAACATCGTCTGTCTAAGCTAATAAAACATCGCTACAGTGAAATGCTGCTGTTTGTCCACGTGTTTCGTTGCAGTGTGACACAACCGGTTACACCAGTCTACAGAGAGACTGCACAGGGATAATGTTTGACTGATTATAATTATTACATAACTGCTATTTATTCATCCTAAGTTGTATATTTAGAATTCATGTGTAAAAAACAAAGAAAGAAAGTCAAATATTACTGCATGAGGAAAAGTGGCACCTATTAATGTACGTGCCACTTTTGTCTAAGCAATCATATACATTTATATTGAATATACTTTAGTGACATAAATATCATTACATCAAAATACATAAACATTTTTGAGATAATTTTATAAAACAATCCCCACATCAGAGTTTTAATTTCACAAATAATCACAATGACCCAGTGTATGAAAATATAAAATATCAGAATCACACACACACACACACACACACCACACATATATATATATTATATACACTTGTGTGTGTGTCTGTGTTTGTGTGTATATATGTATGTATATATTATATATATATATATATAGTGAGATAAAATATAAAATAGTGTACAAATATATAATTATTATTATTAATGATAGTATTTATATTTTTATAAATTTTATTTTTATATATAATATTATATAATAAATATTTATCATATCTATTATATTATTATTATATTTTATTATATTATATTATATCATATCTATTATCTAATAAAATGTAAGCCAAGGAATGGAATAAGAAGAGTTAGTGTATTGTTAAATAATATAAATTTTGAATTGAATATTGCACGTGATAAAAAATATTATTTACTAACTATTTAAGAAATAATATTCCTTATATTACAAATTTTTATTTCTCTTTTTCTGTTATTGCAGTGAAAAAAATAAAAATAAAAAATGTTTTTTGTTCAGGCGCGATGTAGTCAGTCCTTACAGACCCGGAAGTGACGTGTCGTGTAACATCAGCAGCACCAGCAACAACAGCAGTCGAAATGAAGCTGGTGAGTAAGAATATGCTATTATTTCATTATAAATTCTTCTCAAACATTGTAAACATAGTTTATGTGTACAGCATGCTTGCGTTCTTCCAATATGACTTGTAAGATAAGTAATAAAGCTGGTTTAGCTTAGCCTCAGTCGTCACTGCATCAGATTGGGTTTGTATCGGTGTAAGTTATGTTATGAATCGTTATGAATCGTTATGAATCGTGTTTCTGAGCCTGACAGCTGTCGTCTTGTCTCGCTTCCAGGACTCTAACGATGATGACGATGTGGCTTTATTTGATGCTGAGGAAGATTCAGCCGCAAGAAAGAACAAAATCAAGTGTGTTGTCATGTGTATTAGTTGTGTTATATGTTCTGTTTAGATCGTACATCAGGTCTGTTCTCTGTCTGTGAGCTGTATTTGATCACGCAGCTTTGGACTAGTTTAGTAATCATTCAGTAATACTGTAAGGAAAACCGTGTACAATTTGGGGACGTCCTCATTTGAAGAATGAACAAACGAAAATAAAGCAATTGTTATTAATTAAAATATTATTTATTTATTATTTATTAATAATATATTATTTGAATAAATTAATACATTATTATAAATAAGCAAATGCATTATTAATATTTTAAATGTATATACATTTTAGTACAATTTTATTAAATGTATTAAATATTTTAATATTATTATAATATTACTACCTTTTTAATAATTAAATATTTAAATGCATTATTTTTATTAATTAAATGTATTATTAAAAATGTAATATGTTTGGGGTTAGTTATAGTAATTATAATATTGTGCCAATCATTTATACCTTCTTAATTAGTAAACAAATAAATGTATTATATTTTAATATGTGATTAATCAATTGTTATTAATTACAATTATTTAAATACATTTTTGTTTTTAATTAAATGTATTATTAATCAATTATTGTTCATTCTAGAAATGCAGTATGTTTAGGGCTTTGGGTCGTTTATAGTAATTATTGTAAATGAGGCGTGTGGTATGTCCTCATTTAGATGAATGAGCTAAATAAACGAGTGTGTGATTCCAGGCATCCGGTGGCGTCCTTCTTCCACCTGTTCTTCCGGGTCACTGCCATTCTGGTCTACCTGCTCTGTGGTTCAGTTGGTGGATCCTTCATCGCCTGTTTGGTCACCATCATCCTCCTCCTGTCATGTGACTTCTGGACTGTGAAGGTTTGTGTTTAGAATAACTGATCAGGTGTTCATAAATCATTACAGTTAGTGGAGTTTAAGTCGAGCATCACGATTACTCCTATTTAAAGATTCAAACAAACCTCTAAGCCTTCGTATTAATCATCAGCATGTAACTTTGTCTTACTGTAGAATATCAGCGGCCGTCTGATGGTGGGTTTGCGCTGGTGGAATCAAGTGGATGATGATGGAAAAAGCCATTGGGTGTTTGAGTCCAGAAAGGTACTATTACACACACACAGTCTTCAGTAGAGTGGCATAAAAATATTTAAAATTTATGTAGATGGGACTGCGTTGTTATTTACAGAAAAACATGATTGATATTAAAAAAAAAATCTGTGCTCACCAAGGCTGCATTTATTTAATCAAAAATGTAATAAAAACAGAAATATTGTAAAATATTATTACAATTTAAAATAAGTGTTTTCTATGTGAATATATTGTAAAATGTCATTTATTCCTCTGATATAAAGCTGAATTTTCAGCATCATTACTCCAGTCTTCAGTGTCACATGATCTTCAGAAATCATTCTAAAATGCTGATTTGCTGCTCAAGAAACTTTTCTGATTATTAAACAACAGCATGTTTTTTAAATAGAAAACTTTTTGTATATTCTAAATGTCTTTCCTGTCACATTTGATCAATTTAATGCATCCTTGATGAATAATTCTTTTAAAAACACCAATCTTTTGAACGGTTGTGCGTGTATATGACATACAGTAAATGTGAATTTGCATTTCTGGTTAAATGTGTGAATATTTTCTCCATTTGTTGTGTTGTGCGGTCTGTATGTGCTTGCAGGCCAGTGGGAATCAGTCTTCAGCATCACGTTCCTCAAACGCAGAGTCTCGTATCTTCTGGCTGGGTCTGATCATCTGTCCCGTCATCTGGGTCATCTTTGCTTTCTTCACGCTCGTCTCCTTTAAGATCAAATGGCTGGTGAGTTCTGAGCAGTTCTTCAGCAGTCTGTCTTCATTAGCAGTTGTGATGTTGTTCTGTGAGTGATACGGTCTTCTCTCTCAGGCCGTGGTGATTTTGGGAGTGGTGTTACAGGGAGCCAATCTCTACGGATATGTGCGCTGTAAAGTAGGAGCCAGAACAAACCTGAAGAACATGGCCACAAATTACTTTGGACGGCAGTTTCTAAAACAGGTGAGTTATTGTAATTCATGAACATCTTCTTAATAGTATCGTAATTTCATTTCCATTGTCTGATGGTACAATATGTAACTCTATTTTTTTGTCTTTTAGGCTTTCACAAAACAAGAGGAGTCTTAGGAAGGAGCGTCTGACCTTCAGAATTCTCACCATTTCCACTGATGAACTTTTAATGTTATATTTTTTAAGAGCGGTTAAAATGAAGGGCAATGGTTGCTTTAGAAATGGTGACTGATTTGTGGGATTTTTTTTTCTTTTGTCAACCACAATCTGTTAAATAATGTGTTTGACATTTAAAATACCTTTAACTTCTTTATAGTTTTTGTTTAATATCTAACTAACTTACTGTTCAGAGTATGTGTTTTGTTATATAATATTGCATGACATCATGCATTATGCTTCTGTTTTGCACAGTGACAGAAACAGATTTACATATTTATATACTGCTGTAAATTACTGTATTTCTGTAGTTAATTGTATGAAAGTTGATGACTGATTGATTGACTTTATCTCATGTTCAGTGAATTTAGGAAATAAATGGAGTTTTGGTTACAACTGGAGCCACCCTGAATCTCTGGCCAGTGAAGTCACCCACAAACACCACATCATTAAAACTTGTCAAAATCAAAGTCCCTTTAATACTTCTCTAAAGTGCTCTTCACTTTAAATTTTAAATCAGTTTCCCCTATAAATATTAATAAAATTAACTCATTTAATTTAATGATAAATTAATTATTATTCTCAGATAAATTAATATGATTATTCTCACATAAATTGCAACTTACAGAGCTTTTAATGCTTTTTTTTTTCTCTGAATTATGTTGAATTTGTGGTTAATATAGTTTTGGCCAATTATTGTATATATAAGTAAGTAATTAAGGTGATCCCTTAAATCCCAAAATCTTTTGCATTGCAAAAAAAATAAAAAGCAAGCGGAAGTTAAAAAAAAAAAGATGGACAACCCACTTTGGTAAGATTGTTCTGTATGTCGTATTTATTCATATTTATTTATATTATTATTTTTATGTATTTCTTGGGGGGGGGGGGTTATAATATAATCATTATATATATAGTGATTTGGACTCATTCAAGCAACAACAACAAAAACCGGATGACTTTTATTTTGTACATTCGATTCACTTCACTGCCATTTTGCCGATTGTGTTGTGTAGTTTCCGCTGTCTTCACGTTAATGTTGCAATATTGTGGATTTTGCATCGATTCGGACGGATCCAGCTGTCATTTCTTCCACATTTCTGCCTGTCAGGATGATCCCGACCGAAGACGCGTCCGCTCGGAAGCGGGAGATCGAGGACAAACTCAAACAGGTCCGTTAAAAAGAGACAAAACGGGAAGAAAGAAAAATAACATGAGAATCCCGTGATGAGGCAGCGGATGTTATTAATGTCATTCGCGATCAACTAGAATGAAAATCAGCGTGATTGTCATAACAATAATGTCACAAAGCATTTTAGAAGCTTAATGATAGAAAAATTATAATGTCAATAAATAATCAACCCTGTTGATGTGGGGAATTCACTTAAGAATTTATTATAATTTACAGTATGTATAACGTTGTATCTTGAGCTGTATGTTATCTATCGTCTTCCATCTGCAGGAACAAGAAACTCTGTCTTTCATTCGTGAAAGCCTGGAGAAGAGTGACCAACTCACTAAAGGAATGGTGAGAGATGGTCAATTCATAAATTGGTGGAAGTGTGTGTGTGTACTTGTTTATGCTACATTGTGGGGACGAAATGTCCCCACAAGAATAATAAAACCTGAAATTATTTGACAGTGTGAGGGAAAAAAATGATTATAAATAGTAAATGATGTTTATCTGAAAGTGTAAGAATTCAAATAGGTTTTCTGTAAGGGGTAGGTTTAGGGTTATGGTTGGGTTAGGGGATAGAAAATATTGTTTGGTCGGTATAAAAGTAATAGAAGTCTATGAAAAGTCCCCACAATTCACAGAAACAAACATGTGTGTGTGTGTGTGTCATTCTAGTTTTAAGATCAAACTGAAATAACAGCTTTCAGCAGTGTTGTATGATGATATGTGCTGTACACATACCATTATCTGCTGTTACTTCCATTGTAAATATTATTTTGCAGTTGTTTTTATGAATGAATATATGTTTTGTTTCCTGTAAGGTGTCCATCCTGTCCTCGTTCGAGAGCCGTCTGATGCAGCTGGAGAACTCCATCATCCCGGTCCATAAGCAGACGGAGAATCTGCAGCGACTGCAGGAGAACGTGGACAAAACTCTCTCCTGCTTGGATCACGTCATCAGTTATTATCACGTGGCCAAAGACACTGATAAGATCATCCGGGAAGGGTGAGTGTGACCTGAGACTGTTGTGCAGTGATAGACCGATATATCGGCCAGACGTTATCGGCTGAGAACTGTAGGAAGTTAGTATAAGTGATCGTTCCTCCTTGATTCATTTACGAAATATAATAACAGCTCTGTCTGTACATTTCTGTTTTATACATTACAGTTATAATATTTCAGCTATTTTTAGGACATTTCTAATTAATTCATTATTTTAATTTATTAAAAAATGTGTATTTGCTATTTTAATTAAATTATTAAATATATAATTTTTAAATGTAATTATACTCACCAAGGCTGCATAATAAAATATAATTATAATATAGTATAATGTATATAAAATACATTTATAATTTATAATACTAATGTATAATAATGTATAACTTAATTGCAGATAGATAAATGTGTGTATATATACAGAATATATATTTAATACAGCTTAATTTTGTGTATGTTTCTTATTTTATTGTATTAAATAATTATTTTAATATTTTAAATTATTAACATTATTAAATAAAAATATAAGATATTTTAAGTAAATTATTAAATATAATTATTGTAAAGTTCCTTATACTCATAAAGACTGCATATACTTGATAAAAAATTCAGTAAAAACACTAATATTGTGAAATATTATTACAGTTTTAAACAACAGATAAAATATAGATAGAGATATATAGATAGATGGATAGATAGACAGATAGACAGACGGATAGATAGATAGATAGATAGATAGATAGACAGACAGATAGATAGATATATAGATAGATAGACAGACAGACAGACAGACAGACAGACAGATAGATAGATAGATAGACAGACAGACAGACAGACAGAGACAGATAGATAGATAGATAGATAGACAGACAGACAGACAGACAGAGACAGACAGACAGATAGATAGATAGATAGATAGATAGACAAATAGATAGATAGACAGACAGACAGACAGAGACAGACAGACAGATAGATAGATAGATAGATAGATGATAGACAGACAGAGACAGATAGACAGATAGACAGATAGATAGATAGATAGACAGACAGACAGACAGAGACAGACAGATAGATAGATATGTGGATAGACTCTGATTTGTCAGTCGCTGCTCTTGCAGGCCTGCAGGTCGTCTGGACGAGTATCTGGCCTGCATTGCAAAGATCCAGAAAGCCGTGGAGTATTTTCAGGACAACAACCCTGACAGTCCCGAGCTCAACACAGTGGTACGTACAGTATGTCACGCTCTCACACTCCTCTCTAGCTTCGTCAGTCCGTATGAAGCTCTTCAGTGAGGCTGTCCTGTTGCAGAAAGCGCGCTTCGAGAAGGGGAAGGAGTTGCTGGAGGCGGAGTTTCGCAGCCTGCTGACGCGCTACAGCAAGCCAGTGCCGCCCATACTCATCCTGGACGCCATCGGAGGAGACGAGGACATGGAGGTGCAGGAGGACGTGACGCTGGAGCACCTACCCGAAGCCGTCCTGCAGGACATCATCTGCATCTCTGCCTGGCTGGTGGAGTACGGACGCAACCAAGGTGGACACACGCAAACGCTTTTATCTGTGCCGTATGTCAAAAAGTGTGTTAGTGCCATTGGTGTCATTAGTGTTGGTTCTGTAAGTATTTTAACAAAAGCATATATCATTGATTAACAACCTCACAACAGGTCTGTCTTTAATAGCTTATCGGTTCGTTCCCTATGGAGAAAATGAATGGGTTTTACTTCCAGAACCTGACTGTTGCTCTCTGGGGATGTTTGAAATCTCACGTCGTGTGTTTGTTTCTCTGCAGACTTCATGAACGTGTATTTCCAGGTCCGGTCCAGTCAGCTGGATCGGTCCATTAAGGGTCTAAAGGAGCATTTCCGTAAGAACAGCGCCACCTCTGCCCTCCACTCGCCCGCCGTACAGACCAAACGCAAGGAGACGCCCACCAAGAAGCCTCCTAAAAGACCAGGTCAGTGACCTTTAACCCTTCACCTCACTAGACCGGGTCTCTTTGGGTTTCTGGTGGTCCTAATGGATCACGATCAGGTGTATCTGACTTTCCCACCAGAGTTCTCCTCTTTTCCCATTCCTAGTGTGTGTTCTTACTAACCGTCTCCTCTCCCCGTTTCTCTTCTCTGTCTCACTCGTGTCTGATGATGTCAGTCTACATCCCAGGTAAAGTCGCAGCTGTGTTTGTGACGTGTCCATCGCTTGCTTCTGTTTGCAGAGCCAGAGCTTCCCATTATACACACACATATGCAACAGAACAGGCTATGAACGGCAGTCTATGACAGGACTATTCACATGCAACACAATCATGTTTCACATGTCAAATTTGCTGGCAAAATACACAAAAAATTATTCACACAGAGCTTGAGACAAATGTGTATTTTGATGGAAAAAATTGACCTTAATGATAAAAAAAAAAAGACATATCTCAGCCAGACCAATTAATTGTTATTAACCAGGATAACTAGTATATTGAGCTAGTTTCTTAAGCTGTAACAGATGTTCTCCTTCCTGTCTGTTGGAACTGGGAGTCAGTTTGGAGCCGTTAGTACAGACTTTCACAGTGGTGTTACTGTATTTTCTCGGCGCTGAGAGCACATTTTTTTTATCTAACAGCTCTGTATTGCTTACAGAGATTTTAATACTGAGAAAGGAAATTCTTTGTTTTCTACTATCACTCTAACACTGACCGCATGCTCACTCCTGACCACACGGGGGCGCTGTGACTGATCTGCCCTCACTAACAGACTGACTCTGTCTTAGTCATGTTTATTATTGCTGAAGAAAACATTTACTGCATATTAACTGCTTAATAAAGGGGTCATGTCACAATAAATGAATGTTTTCTTTAATATTCTGATCATTGCACTATTTATTGTTATTTGTACGATTTAGTTATTTGTACTATGAACACAAAAAATTAATGCAGACTAGTCTGCAAGAACAGCTTGCTCAGAAATCTTCATGATTATTTATGACATCAGCCATGAGCTCGTTTTTTTTTTTTTTTTACACCAATGTGAATGCTTGAGTGTACACCTGTGTGTGTGAGCGCGCTTGTGTTCATAAGGTTCCTCCATGTAAATGTTTAATAGTGTGTGTGGGGAACAACAGCCCCATCCCGCAAGGCATGAAGCAGGCACGGAAAAGACTGACTGCTCTCATTTACTTGTCAACATAATTTAGTTTTTAGCCAGTCATAATCGAGCTCATTTACATACACAAGTCTGTAATAACAACCCGATCCATGTCCAGGATCAAAGAGAATGAAATGTACTGAAAAACTAAATGATTACAGAAAACTTTTCTTAAAAGGAAAATGAATATGATATAAAATGGTGATATGACCCCTTTAAGACACGTGCCTTTAGTTTAGTTTTCGCAGCACAATGACTGTCTGATGTGTTTGAGTTTATGATGTTAAGCAGGTATTAGATTGTGTGGCTGATGCATTGGAGCAGAACTACTCTTAATGACTGTATTAACATCAGTGTGTGACACAATGCTGTGGTTTAATAGCTGTGATGGATTAACCGCTTGTATTTTCTCCTCAGTGTGTGTGTGACGTGTTCTTCAGTCTGTTTAGCTGTAGACATTGTGATGTGATGTGATCTTGTGTAATGTTTGTGCACCGCATGTTTGTGTCCGAGTGTGTATGCAAGGTCCAAAATGAACTTTCTGCCACTCCTACTAATGACGAGTCAACTGAGAAAGTGTACAGGCAATCAATCAATTATATATATATATAAACAGACCAATTACATTCAATTATTTAATATAAATATACATTATTTGCCAGTATTTGCCATGCTATATTTTTT
>CM041809.1:32986028-33046028 GCA_023376895.1 Aspiorhynchus laticeps
TCGTCTCTTGGGTTTTAGGTGATTTACGAGCTGCCGACAGCCAATCAGTGGTGTTTCGATGTGCAGTGGTGTCCTCGTAACCCCGCCTCCTGTCAGCCGCATCATTTGATGGATGGATCAGTGTGTACTCTGTGATGGGAGGACGTCTTCAGCAGCAGCAGCACAGCTCAGTGGATCAGGTGAGATAATGAGGACCTGCTTTTCTTTGAGGAATGATCATCACATCACTGACTACTGATGGTTTGTGGTCCACTGGTTTCTCTCTGTCCTTAGATCTCTGCTTCGTTCGACACCAACGACCCGTTTGGAACCGGTCAGGCTCTCCTCCTCTGCAGGTTCCTCAGCCCACAGTGGAAACCACCATCATCCCTCCTCTAAAAAAGCCGCCCAAGTGGGTACGGAGGCCCGTAGGCGCATCTTTCGCTGTGAGTATTTTAGGGATGTCGAGATGTATGTTATTTTTCAAGATGTAACCTTATCTTGGTTCACTAACTATTTATTCAACAGATCCCGATATGTAAAGATTGATCAACAATTATCTGGACTATTAAACTATTAACAAAGGTGTTCCTCAGGGCTCTGTGTTAGCATCAACCCTGTTTTCAATTTACATAATATTTCTCCAGTTATCGGTTGTCAAAAAAACCTATATTCACTTATATGCGGATGATACCATTCTTTATGCTGTGGGATCGTCATATGATGAAGTTTTAAAGGGGTCATCGGATGCAAAATTCACTTTTCAAGTTGTTTGAACATAAATGTGTGTTGGAAGTGTGTGTACACATCCATCCTATAATGATAAAAATCCACCCAGTGTTTTTTTTTTTGTTTTTGTAGTTCTGTACAGCCCCCCCCCCCCCCACGATAGTTGATTGACACAACCATCTTACCTTAGACCCGCCCTGAGTGAGCTGAGAACTGGACAAGAACGTCTCCGATTAAGCGATTGAGTCGTTTTGTTGTTGGATGTAATAATGAATATAGCAGTCATCATTTACTCCGACATCTGAGCCGCTGAAGACGCAGAGGATTAACGTTACTTCCTGTGAGTCTGTGCTTGCTTCTGTCTCCTCCAGTTCGGAGGGAAGCTGGTGACGTTTGAGAGCCCTAATGTGGCTCCGCAGCAGCAGCAGCCGATCCCGCGACAGGTGCATGTGAGTCAGGTGACCACAGAGACGGAGTTTCTCCAGCGCTCGGCGGAGCTGCAGGCCACTCTTCACTCCGGATCCTTCACCAGCTACTGCCACGGCAAGATCAGCAGCGCCCCGTCTGACGCCGAGCAGGACATCTGGAGGTTCCTCATGGTACAAACATTTACACAAAACTACAACTCTTAATTTCTTTCCCAAAATGAGATGCCACAAAACCTGGCTTCATTCAGTCTAATAAAAATCATGTGTCTTAAATCTCTGTAGTGCACTACTTTCTATTACTGTTTCAGGGTTTCTGCAGGTCTTAAAAAGTCTTAATTCACCCTATGAAGGCCTTATAAAGTCTTAAATCAGAGCCGGACGTCTTAAATTCATAAAGTCATGGCAATAAATGTTGCATGCACTTCAAAACAAGAATATCTTGTCTATTTCTGTTTTTTGATATAAGTAAACATCCTTAAATCAGGATACATTTACTAGAGGTGCAAAATGTAAAAAAAAAAGATATGAATTCTGAAAAATGTAACAAAATTATCGATTTCAGATACAGATTTAGTGCGTTTTATAATGCTGGGTAGGGATGCACGATTGGAAATCTATTTGTTTTTTCTGATAAAAATTATGATTTTAAAATGTGATTTTAAAATGATTAGTTTGTAGAGCTGCACATTTTGCCCAGTATGTTATTATTATTAATAATAATAAGTATAATTAATATAATGATAAAATTATTATTATTATTATTGCTAAATAAAATATTAAAAATACTAAATAAAAACTAAATAAATAATAATATTGTAATATTTCACTGTAAAATAAAAAAGTTTTTAAGAAAAATAATATAATAAAAATGACTAGTTACATTACAACTGTAGCAATACTAATATTTATAACTGTCTTAATTACTTGATTTTTGTCACTAAACTATTAAACTTTTATTTATTTGATTAAAACCACAGGGAGTCCTTAAAGCTTCTCTGTTGTTAATAACCGCTTCTAGTCTTATAAGAATGCTATATTGTGATTTCTGTTTTATTTCAGATTCAAGAGAGCTTTTGATTAGACATTAAAATCAGACAGAATGATGTCTTAAAAAGATTTATGAGTTCATGCATCGATCCATGACTGTGGTGTTGCAAGTGCCATACTGTTTTGAGATACCAGAATAAAGAATATAGATCATCTTATTCATACTAAAAGCCACAAAACTTCACATTTTTGCTCTGATGCATATTGTTTCAGATGAAATGCATGACTGTTCAGCTGTGGCAGTGATTCAGTCGTTGTTCTGTGGTGTTTTAACAGGTGAATTTTGAAGATGAAGCGCGTGTGAAGTTTCTGCGGCTGCTGGGCTTCAGTAAAGACGAGCTGCAGAGGAAGGTATCGCATCAAAATACAGCACTGTCCACATCCGGATTCATTCAGTAGTCATCATATTAGGGGAGAGTGGTGTAAACTATGCCACTTTTGACTGATTTTTACCTAATATTTGTTCTAAATGCATGACAAATTATGCCATTTTCTAGATTAAGGCAGTGACACATCTTACCCCACCTCATTAAAATCATTGGAATAATGCATTTTTTTCAGTGACCTGGAGATATTAAGCTCCCATAATAAAAAAAATGCCCATAACAGTTGTGTTCATATGACTCATGCACTATATTCCAAGTAGGGATGTAACGATTCACTCAACTCCCGATTTGATTTTTAACAAAATGAGGTTTAAGACAAATGATAAATTAAATGTGTCCTTTTATTATTGCTTGAACAAAATGCTGCACGTTTCTTTGTGAAATTGAAATATAACACTATAATAATATACTAAAATATAGCACTTGCATATTATTGCTCTTCTGTTGATTCTGATTGCTTCTATTGTCCTCATTTGTAAGTCGCTTTGGATAAAAGCATCTGCTAAATAACTAAATGTAAATAACAAAACTAAACTGAAATTTTAAAACAAGCCCCAAATCAAATAAATAAGTAACACAAATAAAATAAATCTCTCTATAAACAAAATAAGGCTTTGTGCTCTTTCCATTTAAAATGAGAGGCAACCACTGCATTTTAATCATCATCCAACCAAAGATGCTGCATACATGCAACATGAGACGTTTTTAATCTAAATTAGATTGTATCATTTCAAAATTTGAAGCAAAAACAGAATGGTCTGATTTCAAACTATACATAAAATATCTTTATGAAACAGAAACAGCAGAGCTGAATGAGATGCAGATGCACTCTCTGCCAGCAGGTGGCGCTTAAAGAATTTCCTTGGTTTCCGCTGTAAACAAAGCAGAGCTGCACTTATGAACGTTAATATGCATTATACAGAGGCAAGATGAAAAGAAAAAATCTAAACTTTTCTAAAGACAGTAAGTTCCCCTCAGACATTCATATAAACTCCTACCATGAATTGTATGCATCTCAACCGATTTGAATCATCACATATTTGAATTGATTTTCAACCGGCTCGCGGTTAATCGTTACATCCCTAATTCCAAGTCGTCCCATGATGCTTTGTGGGAGAAACAGACCCAAAAGTGTTGATTTTTGAGTGAAGCTCTAATTCAAACCTCTATTCCTGCAGATCTCGGCGTGTTTGGGGAGGAAGCTTCATCCGAACGGTTTAGACGTGAACGATCTGGCTGGAGAAGATGCAGACGCTCTCTGATCAGGTGTGTATCAGCTGCGCTTTAAATCATTGCATGCATGCTAGAAATCTCATGTTTACTGTATCTGATGTTGAATCGTCCAATCAGAGAGCAGATGAGTCGGGCAGTGCTACAGACGGTTTGTCCGGCCGTGAGTCTCCGGCTGATTTCTTTAGTCAACTACCAAAGAAAGAGAAAGACCGAGAGCCCTTCCAGATCCCCGTATCCTCAGGTGAGCGTTTCAGAATGACACGCATGTTAATAGTGTTATGATATTGATGTTCAGATGTTAATAATGTGCTGTGTTGAGCAGATACGGACGGTCTGATCAGTCAGGCTCTGTTGGTGGGGAACTTCGAGGCCGCGGTGGAGCTGTGCTTGAATGACGGCCGTTTCGCCGAAGCCATCCTCCTGTCAATCAGCGGAGGGGAGGAGCTACTGAAGAAGACCCAGCAGCGCTACCTGGACCGACAGACCGACAGCGTCTCCATGGTAACCGCTCATAATCCTTATCATCTGTACATGATGCCACTTTAGTTTCAGATTCATTCATCAGTATTAATATCTCTACTTTATCTGTTATTTATTTATCGTCTTAAAAATATTAACGTATTAGTAAAAGTAATAAGATTAGTAATTACATTTACATTTAGTCATTTAGCAGACACTTTTATCCAAAGTGACTTACAAATGATGACAATAGAAGCAATCAAAACCAACAAAAGAGCAATAATATGCAAGTGCTATAACAAGTCTCAGTTAGCCTAACACAGTACACTAGCAAGGTTTTTTTATTATTATCATTTAATAAGAATAGAGCACGCTAGAGGCCTTTTTTTTACTTTTTGTTAATTGTATAATAAATAAAAGAGAACAAATAGATAGAATAGAGAAGCTAGTGTTAGGTTTTTTTTTTAAGAAAACAAGCAGTTTGTAAATGAATAGAGTGCAAGTCTAAAAGTCTTATTATTATTTTTAAGAATAGAATTAGAATAGAGAGTGCTAGAGTTAGAGCGTCAAATAAAGATGGAAGAGATGTGTTTTTAGCTGATTCTTGAAGATGGATTGAGTTGGGCAGGTCATTCCAGCAGGAGGGAACATTAATAATGTTAATTAAAAATAATTAAAATAATAGTAAGTAGGCAACTTATAATAATAATAATAATAATAATAGCAATAATAAGATCATAAGAATACTATTACTACTACTACTACTACTACTAATAATAATAATAATTATTATTATTATTGGTATTAGAACATTTTTATTGTTAATATTCTTCTAATTATTCTTTTTAGTCTTGTTAGTCTTATTATATTGTTATTATTATCGATTATAATAAGACAACCAATAATAATAACAAATAACAAGAATACTAGTACCACTACTACTAATAATAATAATAACAAAAATATTAATTAAAACAATAATAGCAATATTGTTAATAACAATACAATGTAGAATACTAAATTATAATAGTAGTAGTAGTAGTTATAATACTAATAATAGTTGTTATTATTATTATTATTAAAGTATTATACAATTATTTATGTATTATTATTATTATTATTTTTGTTAGTCTTTTATATTATTATTGATTATAAAAAGACAACTATAATAAAAAATAATAATTAAATTAATAAGTAGACAACTAATAACAAAAACAAGATATTAATACTACTAATAATAGTAATAACAACAACTATAATATTTAAAATAATAACGATAATGCTTATAAAATAAATATAAATTACTTTTTGTTGAATCATTCTTATTAAATTCTTATTAAAATATTATTAAATAATAATTGTTACTAGTATTTATATTCTTGTCATTATTAGTCTTTTATTTTTATTATAATTATTATTTTAATGAGTATTAATATTATTTTATTATTAATAATAATAAAAATAATAATAATTATTATTATTAATAATAGTAATAATAATAATTACTATTATTATTAATATTATTATAAAAAATATGATTAAATTGTTGTTGTTGCTGTTATTGGTATTGTTATTATTCTTTTTATTATTAGTCTTAGTTATTATTATTAATTATGATTATTATTGATACTACTACTACTATTATTATTATTGTTATTATTAATCACAGTATTCTTTTTATTATTATTATTATTGTGTATTAATGAGTTGTGTTTCCTGGTCAGCTGATCTCGTCAGTGGTGACTCAGAACTGGTGTGATATCGTCCAGAGCTGTGAGCTGGAGAACTGGAAGGAGGCGCTAGCGGCTCTGCTGACCTACGCTAACCCCGAGGAGTTCGCTCCTCTCTGCGGTGAGAACAGCACCAGGCTGATTCAGTCTACTGCTGTTGACAAACACGGTTCTGCATCAGTACAGAATATAAGAGCTCTGAGTGCAGCTCGTCCAATCAGAGCTCAGAGTCTGGAGTGATTGACAGCTCTGTGTGTGTGTGTGTAGATACTCTGGGCGCTCGTCTGCAGGCTGAAGGCACAGAGAAGCTCTGTCTGCAGGCCTGTCTGTGCTTCATCTGCTCGGGGAACATCGAGCGTCTGGTGGAGTGCTGGACGTCACAGAGAGACTGTTCTTCTCCGCTGGCTCTGGAGGTCACACACACTCACTCTTTCACGCTTATATTAAGTGATTCTGTCGTGTGCTGACGTCTGTGTTCACGTGCGTCTGCAGGATCTGGTGGAGAAGGTGATGATCCTGCGCAAGTCGATCGAGCGTCTGCGTAACGGCGAGGTTTGTGTTCAGAGCTCAGCGCTGACGGAGAAGCTCATCCAGTACTCCAGCGTACTAGCGTCACAGGGCAGCTTGAGTTCAGCGCTCAGCTACCTGCCCGACAGCCCAGACCAGGTGCACACACTAACACACATTTATATATTAACAGTGCTGATTTACATGTGAGCAGCTCATGACTTCCAGCGGTTCACAGTAAATACTGCTCCATCGTCTGCATGTGTTGTGAGTTGGAGTTGCCTATAATGTGCATTTGGGAAAGTGACATGCATCACACATCCTTTGAAACATGTAATGGGAAAAAGCACTTATAAAACAACTGTTGTCCACAATAGAATTTGATTTGTTTTTTTCATCAAAACAAATTGTTGTTGTTGTTATTATTAGTAGTATTAATTTAAATTGTATTATTATTGTTATTAAATGCTTAGTTTTTATTTTACAGTACAGTAGAATTATTGGTAATTTATTTTTTATTATTTAATAAAATAAAAATATTGAAGAAATAATTATTTTTAAATACTAATTTTTATTTTAGAATGCGGTATTATTATTGCAATAGTAATATATTTATTTATTGATTTAAATTGGTATAATTTAATTTAAAAATGATTATTATAACTCTATAATACAGTATAGTAAATTATTGCTATTTTAATTTTTATGATTTAATATAATAAAAATATTTAAATGATTAAATAATGACCATTATTATTATTTATACAATGCAATATTATTACTATAGTAATTTATTTGTTTTATAATTTAATAAAATAAAATAATATTATTTTTACAGTGTAATATTATTGCTATAGTAATATGTTTGTTTGATTTAATTTTTATAATCTAATAAATTGAAATGTGCAAATTTATAATAATAATTATTATTATTATTATAATTATTAAATACTCGCATTGTATTTTACAGTACAGTAGCATTATTGCTATTTTAAAATGTATAATTTAATAGAATAAAGATATTTACAGTGGTGTGGGTGGTAAGTGTGTTCTGTGTGTTTGTGTTCTAGGCTGGTGTTGGGATGTTGAGAGAGCGACTGACGCATGCGAAGGGTGAGATCCTGCAGAGACCACAGCCGTCTGCACCAGCAGGAGTCACTAAAGCACCGGCAAACACACACACTCCTGCAGCACACACACAGGTGAGACACAGCACACACACACACTCCTGCAGCACACACACAGGTGAGACACAGCTCACACACACACTCACACACACACACACACACACGCACACATACAGGTGAGACACAGCACACACACACACACACACACACTCCTGCAGCACACACACAGGTGAGACACAGCACACACACACACACACACATGTTGGTTTTTGTGGTTTATGGGGACTCTCCATAGGCGTAATGGTTTTTATACTGTACAATCTGTATGTGCTATTGTCCTACACCTACCCTACACCTAAACTTAGCCCTCACAGGAGACTGTGTGCATTTTTAGATTTTTAAAAAAAATACACCATTTAGTATGTTTTTTAAGCCTTTTGAATTACGGGGACATAGGCAGTGTCCTCATAAAACACCTTCAAATTGTAATACCTCTGTCATACCCATGTTATTAAACAAATTTGTGTCCTCATAAACCACATAAACCCGCACACACTCACACACACACACACACACACACACACACACACACACACACACACACACTCCTGCAGCACACACACAGGTGAGACACAGCTCACACACACACACACACTCCTGCAGCACACACAGGTGAGACACAGCACACACACACACACACTCCTGCAGCACACACACAGGTGAGACACAGCTCACACACACACACACTCCTGCAGCACACACACAGGAGAGACACAGCTCACACACACACACACTCCTGCAGCACACACACAGGTGAGGCACAGCTCTCACACACACACTCCTGCAGCACACACTCAGGTGAGGCACAGCTCTCTCACACACACACACACTCCTGCAGCACACACTCAGGTGAGGCACAGCTCACACACACACCTGCAGCACACACACAGGTGAGACACAACTCTCACACACACACACACTCCTACAGCACACACACAGGTGAGACACAGCACACACACACACACACACACACTCCTGCAGCACACATACAGGTGAGACACAGCTCACACTCCTGCAGCACACACACAGGTGAGACACAGCTCAAACACACACACACACACTCCTGCAGCACACACACAGGTGAGACACAGCTCTCACACACACACACACACACACACTCCTGCAGCACACACACAGGTGAGACACAGCTCACACACACACACACACACACACACACACACACACTCCTGCAGCACACACACAGGTGAGACACAGCTCACACACACACACACACACTCCTGCAGCACACACAGGTGAGACACAGCACACACACACACACTCCTGCAGCACACACACAGGTGAGACACAGCTCACACACACACACACACACACACACACACTCCTGCAGCACACACACAGGTGAGACACAGCTCAAACACACACACACACACACTCCTGCAGCACACACACAGGAGAGACACAGCTCACACACGCACACACTCCTGCAGCACACACACAGGTGAGGCACAGCTCTCACACACACACTCCTGCAGCACACACTCAGGTGAGGCACAGCTCTCTCACACACACACACACTCCTGCAGCACACACTCAGGTGAGGCACAGCTCACACACACACACCTGCAGCACACACACAGGTGAGACACAACTCTCACACACACACACACTCCTACAGCACACACACAGGTGAGACACAGCACACACACACACACACACACACACACACACACACTCCTGCAGCACACATACAGGTGAGACACAGCTCAAACACACACACTCCTGCAACACACGCACAGGTGAGACACAGCTCACACTCCTGCAGCACACACACAGGTGAGACACAGCTCAATCAGACACACACACACACACTCTTGCAGCACACACTCAGGTGAGACACAGCTCTCACACACACACACACACACACACACACTCCTGCAGCACACACACAGGTGAGACACAGCTCACACACACACACACACACACACACACACACTCCTGCAGCACACACACAGGTGAGGCACAGCTCACACACACACACACACACACACACACACACTCCTGCAGCACACACACAGGTGAGACACAGCTTAAACACACACACACACACACAGGTGAGACACAGCTCACACACACTCCTGCAGCACGCACACAGGTGAGACACAGCACACACACACTCCTGCAGCACACACACAGGTGAGACACAGCTCAAACACACACACACACTCCTGCAGCGCACACACACAGGTGAGGCACAGCTCTCACACACAAACACACTCCTGCAGCACACACACAGGTGAGACACAGCTCTTTCACACACACACACACACACACACACACACACCTGCAGCACACACACAGGTGAGACACAACTCTCACACACACACACACTCCTGCAGCACACATACAGGTGAGACACAGCACACACACACACACACACACTCCTGCAGCACACAGACAGGTGAGACACAGCTCAAACACACACACACACACACACACAGGTAAGAGACAGCTCAAACACACACACTCCTGCAGCACACACACAGGTGAGACACAGCACACACACACACACACTCCTGCAGCACACACACAGGTGAGACACAGCTCAAACACACACACACACACTCTTGCAGCACACACACAGGTGAGACACAGCTCTCACACAAACACACACTCCTGCAGCACACACACAGGTGAGACACAGCTCACACACACACACACACACTCCTGCAGCACACACACAGGTGAGACACAGCACACACACACTCCTGCAGCACACACACACAGGTGAGACACAGCTCAAACACACACACACACACACACACACACACTCCTGCAGCACACACACAGGTGAGGCACAGCTCTCACACACACACTCCTGCAGCACACACACAGGTGAGGCACAGCTCTCACACACACACACAGGTGAGACACAGCACACACACACTCCTGCAGCACACACACAGGAGAGACACAGCTCACACACGCACACACTCCTGCAGCACACACACAGGAGAGACACAGCTCACACACGCACACACTCCTGCAGCACACACACAGGTGAGGCACAGCTCTCACACACACACTCCTTCAGCACACACACAGGTGAGGCACAGCTCTCACACACACACTCCTGCAGCACACACACAGGTGAGACACAGCTCTCTCACGCACACACACACACACACACACACACACTCCTGCAGCACACACACAGGTGAGGCACAGCTCACACACACACCTGCAGCACACACACAGGTGAGACACAGCTCAAACAGACACACACACTCTTGCAGCACACACACAGGTGAGACACAGCTCTCACACACACACACACTCCTGCAGCACACACACAGGTGAGACACAGCTCACACACACACACACACTCCTGCAGCACACACACAGGTGAGGCACAGCTCTCACACACACACACACACTCTCCTGCAGCACACACACAGGTGAGACACAGCTTAAACACACACACACACTCCTGCAGCACACACACAGGTGAGACACAGCTCACACACACTCCTGCAGCACACACACAGGTGAGACACAGCACACACACACTCCTGCAGCACACACACAGGTGAGGCACAGCTCTCACACACAAACACACTCCTGCAGCACACATACAGGTGAGACACAGCTCAAACACACACACACACACACACTCCTGCAGCACACACACAGGTGAGACACAGCTCACACATACAGGTGCTGGTCATATAATTAGAATATCATCAAAAAGTTGATTTATTTCACTAATTCCATTCAAAAAGTGAAACTTGTATAATGTATACATTCATTCCACACAGACTGATATATTTCAAGTGTTTATTTCTTTTAATTTTGATGATTATAAGTGACAACTAATGAAAAACCCCAAATTCAGTATCTCAGAAAATTAGAATATTGTGAAAAGGTTCAATATTGAAGAAACCTGGTGCCACACTCTAATCAGCTAATTAACTCTAAACACCTGCAAAGGCCTTTAAATGGTCTCTCAGTCTAGTTCTGTAGGCTACACAATCATGGGGAAGACTGCTGACTTGACAGTTGTCCAAAAGATGACCATTGACACCTTGCACAAGGAGGGCAAGACACAAAAGGTCATTGCAAAAGAGGCTGGCTGTTCACAGAGCTCTGTGTCCAAGCACATTAATAGAGAGGCGAAGGGAAGGAAAAGATGTGGTAGAAAAAAGTGTACAAGCAATAGGGATAACCGCACCCTGGAGAGGATTGTGAAACAAAACCCATTCAAAAATGTGAGGGAGATTCACAAAGAGTGGACTGCAGCTGGAGTCAGTGCTTCAAGAACCACTACGCACAGACCTATGCAAGACATGGGTTTCAGGGTCCATGTCAAGCCACTCTTGAACAACAGACAGTGTCAGAAGCGTCTCGTCTGGGCTAAAGACAAAAAGGACTGGACTGCTGCTGAGTGGTCCAAAGTTATGTTCTCTGATGAAAGTAAATTTTGCATTTCCTTTGGAAATCAGGGTCCCAGAGTCTGGAGGAAGAGAGGAGAGGCACAGAATCCACGTTGCTTGAGGTCCAGTGTAAAGTTTCCACAGTCAGTGATAGTTTGGGGTGCCATGTCATCTGCTGGTGTTGGTCCACTGTGTTTTCTGAGGTCCAAGGTCAACACAGCCGTATACCAGGAAGTTTTAGAGCACTTCATGCTTCCTGCTGCTGACCAACTTTATGGAGATGCAGATTTCATTTTCCAACAGGACTTGGCACCTGCACACAGTGACAAAGCTACCAGTACCTGGTTTAAGGACCATGGTATCCCTGTTCTTAATTGGCCAGCAAACTCGCCTGACCTTAACCCCATAGATGAAGAGGAAGATGCGATATGCCAGACCCAACAATGCAGAAGAGCTGAAGGCCACTATCAGAGCAACCTGGGCTCTCATAACACCTGAGCAGTGCCACAGACTGATCGACTCCATGCCACGCCGCATTGCTGCAGTAATTCAGGCAAAAGGAGCCCCAACTAAGTATTGAGTGCTGTACATGCTCATACTTTTCATGTTCATACTTTTCAGTTGGCCAAGATTTCTAAAAATCCTTTCTTTGTATTGATCTTAAGTAATATTCTAAATTTCTGAGATACTGAATTTGGGGTTTTCATTAGTTGTCAGTTATAATCATCAAAATTAAAAGAAATAAACACTTGAAATATATCAGTCTGTGTGGAATGAATGTATACATTATACAAGTTTCACTTTTTGAATGGAATTAGTGAAATAAATCTACTATTTGATGATATTCTAATTATATAACCAGCACCTGTACACACACACTCCTGCAGCACACACACAGGAGAGACACAGCTCACACACGCACACACACACACACACACACACTCCTGCAGCACACACACAGGAGAGACACAGCTCACACACGCACACACTCCTGCAGCACACACACAGGTGAGGCACAGCTCTCACACACACACACACACACTCCTGCAGCACACACACAGGTGAGGCACAGCTCTCACACACACACTCCTGCAGCACACACACAGGTGAGACACAGCTCTCTCACACACACACACAGACACCTGCAGCACACACACAGGTGAGACACAACTTACACACACACACTCCTGCAGCACACATACAGGTGAGACACAGCACACACACACACGCACACACACTCCTGCAGCACACATACAGGTGAGACACAGCTCAAACACACACACACAGGTAAGAGACAGCTCAAACACACACACTCCTGCAGCACACACACAGGTAAGAGACAGCTCAAACACACACACACAAACACACTCCTGCAGCACACACACAGGTGAGACACAGCTCACACATACACACACACTCCTGCAGCACACACACAGGTGAGACACAGCTCAAACACACACACACACACACACACACACACACACACTCCTGCAGCACACACACAGGTGAGACATAGCTCTCACACACACACACACACACACACACACTCCTGCAGCACACACACAGGAGAAACACTGCTCACACACGCACACACTCCTGCAGCACACACACAGGTGAGACACAGCTCACACTCCTGCAGCACACACACAGGTGAGACACAGCACACACACACACACACTCCTGCAGCACATACACAGGTGAGACACAGCTCTCTCACGCAGCACACATACAGGTGAGACACAGCACACACACACACACACACACACTCCTGCAGCACACATACAGGTGAGACACAGCTCAAACACACACACACAGGTAAGAGACAGCTCAAACACACACACTCCTGCAGCACACACACAGGTAAGAGACAGCTCAAACACACACACACACACAATCCTGCAGCACACACACAGATGAGACACAGCTCAAACACACACACACAATTTTATTTTTTTTGTCAATTGTTGGGACATTCTATAGGAGTAATGGTTTTTATACTGTACAAACTGTATTTTCTATCGCCTTACACCAACCCTACACCTAAACCTACCCCTTACAGGAAACTTTCTGCATTTTTACTTTCTCAAAAAAACTCATTCTGTATGATTTCTAAGCGTTGAGACAAGTGGGGACATGGGGCAATGTCCTCATAAATCACCTTCTCCTTGTAATACCTGTCATACCTGTGTCATTATACAAATTTGTGTCCTCATGTCACAAAAACACGCACGCACACACAAGGGTGAGACGCACATGATCTGTGTGTGTGTTTAGCGATGCTTGAACTCCAGTGCCGTCTGTCATCATCCAAGTCTCCCATCACTGTCTGTCTGTGATGATGAAGTGCACGCTGTCCGCTGATGATCAGAGATTATTTGCTTTCTGATGGCCTTGATGAAATTGCACATCTATTTTTGTATGTTGTGTAAGTCGCGGCTGGGTACAGTGTGTGTCTGCTGTTTGCTCAGGGACGTCTCGTCTGATTTACAGTGCGTTCTCATGCGGCATCTGCATGTTTCCTAAAGTGTGTGTTGAAGCGGAATAAGGTTATAGTTTGATTGCGAATGGCATTATTCTAAAGAGAAATATGTTTGTCTTTGTAATTTCTTAACCAGTGTTATTTTAGTTTAATTTATATACGATTATAGTATATATTAAAACTTTGGATTAGCTTTTATTTTTATATTCAGTTTTCATTTTAACTTTAGTTTAAAGTTTAGTAATTTGATGTGCTTTTGTTATTTTTATGAGTAAAATAAAAGATAAATAGAATAAAGTAAAATATTAAATAACTATTAAATAAATTATAATTTTAATTAATAAATTATAATATAATTTAATTCAAAAAATAAGTTGAAAGTTTTTAGCTTTATATAAAATATTTGTATTAATGTTTATTTCTGTTTAGTTTCAGTAATTTTAGTACATCTTAAACTTATTTTTCCAGTAACGTAAATTATTTTCAGAGTTACTCATTTTTAAGCACTAAATTAAAGCTAAATATATAAAAAAATATATATATAAAATATTTCTATTTAAGTTAAATTAAATTTTGTTTGTTTAATTTGGGTCATTTTAGTACTTCATTTTAAAAAATATATTTCAGTTAGTTCTCATTTCATCTAAATAAAAAATGTTTAATAGTTTTTGATCTGATATTTGTTTTATTTTATTTCAGCTTTATTTCAAATGTTTTAGTAGTTTTAGTTTCAGTAATAGCTTGTAATAGCTCTACCTTGAACAGCTTTTCTTCTTCATATCATATATTGGATGAGGTTAACCAGTAATCCAGCAGATATGTAGGTGCTGTGTGTTGATGTGTTGTATTAATGTGTGTTCAGGGGCCGTACGGATCCGCAGCTCCTCCTCAGATGCCTCAGCCTGCGCAGCAGATGATGCCCCGTCTCTTCACTCCTCAGCCGCGTCTTGATCCTGCTGCTGGAGCTCCACGGCCGAGCCTGAGACCCGTCTACCCACAACACCCTGCCACAGCTCCGGGTACCTGTCAATCAAATCTCATTCATAATATACACCAATCGTTCAAATACTGATGTGCACACTACTGTTCAAACGTTTGGGGTCGGTAAGATTCTTAAAAGAAGTAAAAAAAACTGTTTATTTGATCAAAAATACAGTACAAAATTGTGAAAAAAATTTACAATCTAAAATAGTGGTGTTCTATGTGAACATCTGTTGAAATGTAATTTATTTCTGTGATCAAAGCTGAATTTTCAGCATCATTACAACGATTTTTACAGATACCGATAATAACTAGGTTGGACTACACTGACTGATTAATCAACTGAAAACTGAAATAGTGCTGAACTTCAAAAAAAAAAAGATAAAAAAAAGCACTGAACCATACTTTTAAAATGGTCTAGAAATATTCATATTAAATATTAGTTCTATTTTTGATCATTAAAGTTCATTAACTAATCATCAGGCCTGGGAGAATGAATGAACAGACACAGAGTTGTGATGCAAAGCATTCTTTATTCAGTCATATTTATACAAGCAGCATCAGCCAATCAAAGTAGTCAAGAGTTATGTTACCTTATATGGATATTGCTGACTATAAGGTGTAAGTAAGATGTGCATATGTATTTGTCTGGCTGTCTGGACGCATTGGTTTCAGTTCCTCTCCAGAAATAGCATCAGAGAAAGAGAAAGTACATGAAGTGCATCTGTTGGAGAGATAAAAGGACAGAGAGTGAAGCCTCGAAATAATAAACACGCATGCAATTCGAAAATGTGAAAAATGTATGTTAGAGTGTGAAATTAACACTAACGAGGAGCAATACTTGTACAGCTTTTATTATACAACTGCTTCAAACTTTCAGTCAATCGGTCGACCTTAGTGTCACATGATCCTTCAGAAATTATTATAATATGCTGATTTGCTGCTCATTTCTAACTATATTTTATACTAATGAACGTCTCAAAGTAGTAATAATTATAATTTTAAGGAATATCATACAACCAAGGTATTTTTCTTCCGTGTTTTAATTTATACAGTTCTGTTGTGCTGCATCTTTATTGACAACAAACAAAAGTGCAGCGTTTTGCTGTAAATTAATCAAATAATTTTTTTATTTGTCACATACATAACATGCATATGCAGTGAAATGCCTTTTACAACTACTCCATTATATAAAAATAAGAATAAAATAATTAAAAAACACAATACAATACAAATTACAGTTATAATGTAGTAAAAAAATATACCAAAGTAGAATAGTAATGAACTGAATTAAAAGATAAAGAGTAGAAATAGAATATGTACCAAATGAATAGCAGAAGGAGTAAATAAAGATACAATGAAGTGCTGCTGTAGATGTGCAAATTGATATATAATTATATTTTCAATTTGCATTTTAAAAGATTGATTCAATTGTTAATGTTTATTAATTCATTTCATTAGGCACCATTTTAATGCTACATTTGTATTATATTATAAAACATGGAATCGAGAAAAAATAAAACCGAAAACACTGAATTTAGAATTAAATTCAGATTAAATTTAAGAATTTCATTATTCAAATAGAAAATTATAAACTTAAAGTTATGTTCACATTCAATCTCAAGGTCTGACAAACATGTGGAAGCATTTCCTTCCCCATTGATTAATATCGTTATAAATATTGATGAAAAACAATATTGTGATAATTTTTTTGGCCATATTGCCCACATATACACCAAACATTGTATTATTAGCTAAGAAAAATATGTGACCCTGGAGCACAAAAGCAGTCATAAGTAACACAGGTATATTTGTAGCAATAGACAACAATACATTGTATGGGTCAAAATTATACATTTTTCTTTTGACAAAAATCATTAGGATATTAAGATCATGTTCCATGAAGATATTTTGTAAATTTCCTACCGTAAATATATCAAAACTTAATTTTTGATTAGTAATATGCATTGCTAAGAACTTCATTTGAACAACTTTAAAGATGATTTTCTCAATATTTAGATTTTTTTGCACCCTCAGATTCCAGATTTACAAATATTGTCCTATCATAACAAACCATACATCAATGGAAAGATTATTTATTCAGCTTTCAGATGATGCATGAATCTGAATTTCAAAAAAGTGACCCTTATGACTGGTTTTGTATTCCAGGTCACATATGTGGACACACTTTAACCGTTTGCCTGTGATTGTTTGTTTGGTTCCTGCAGGTTTCGCTCCGTCTCAGCCGTTTGCTCAGTCCGGATATCACGGAGCTCCAGTGGGTTTCATGTCCGGCCCGTCAATGCCCTCCTCCAGCCTGTCGTGGCCCTCAGTGCCGCCCTCCTCTCCCCGGGCCCCATGATGCCCGCTCCGCCCGCCCCAGGGTTCCTCTCACCCACGTCTCTGCCAGGCGGCCCGGTGCCCTTGTTTCCGGCCGCTCCTCACACACAGGCTCCCGGTGGGGCCTATCCTGCTCTCGGAGCCGGGTATCCTCAGGGCGGCCCCGGAGCCCCGGCAGCCAGGAGCTTCAGTGGTGCCGGCGTCCTGGCTCCTCCGACAGGTACCTGCAGACGTCTGGAGGATCTGCTGAACACAGCTGTGTCTCATATGTGTATTTATATTGCTCTGCTGTTTGATTTCCAGGATATTTCCCATGGCTGATGTGCCACACAGAAGAGGAAGGTGACAGGGAGAGAGATGTGTGTGTGTGTGTGTGTGTGTGTGTGTGTGCGTGTGTTTAAGAGGGACAGCAGCTATCCAAACTCAGCTCTTCTAATATTTAATGCTGACTGATTACAAGTCATTAGCATATTCGCACACTGATCATGTTGTGCTTCCTGTGTGATCTCTCTGAGCTTCATGGGTATTAATGCTTGTGTGACCTCTCAATGCTGATAAGAAGTTTGCTTTGTGACTTTTGCATTATATAATGATATAAACAGACTAAGAAGTGTCTGCATTAATGTTCAAAAATTTACAAGGGTTGGTAAGTTTGTTTGTTTTTTCGGGGTTTTTTTTAAATAGGTCTCTTCTGCTCACCAAAGCTGCATTTATTTGATCAAAAATACAGTAAAATATTTTTTTTTTTAAATAAAATATATTTAAATTTTTTCAAATAAATATTTCAATATTAAAAACAGCTTAAATATCAAAAATATTTATAAATAAATGCATATTTGTATAGAAGAAAATAAATAAATTATTTATTAAAATAAAAGAAAAATTATTATTATTTAAAGAAATATTATTACAATATAAAACAGCTGTTTTCTATGTGAATGTTAAACTATAATTTATTTCTGTGATCAAAGCTGTATTTTCAGCATCATTACTCCAGTCTTCAGTGTCACATGATCTTCAGAAATCATAATAATATGATGATTTGCTGCTCAAGAAACATTTCTGATTATTATCAATGTTGAAAACAGTTGTGCTGCACAATATTTTTATGGAAACTGACACATTTTATTTTTCAGGATTCACAGATGAATAGAACGTTCAAAAGAACAGCATTTATTTGAAAAAGAAATATTTTGTATTATAAATCTTGCAGAATCTTACTGACCCCTAAACTTTTGAATGCTAGTGTAAGTCAGACAGATAGAGAAGCTACAGAGACAATCACTCTCACAAACGTCTGTAAAGATGCAGAGACATAACTGTGGCTTGAGTGTCCAGATTTGTTTTAGTGCTGCTGTATTGATGCATGTTTCTATTTAAATGCAAATATATGTTTTGGTGACTAATCTGCTGTGATTTTGTGAATATTGTCTCTTCAGTTCAGGACGGGTGGAATGACCCTCCAGCTGTACGTGCAGGACAACGCAAGAAAAAGGTATTTATAATTTGCATAATAATGTTACTAATAATAATGCATTTAACGGGAAACAATATGACCTGTTTTCCACCGACATGATGCTGGAGCTGCGTCTCAATCCGGCCCCGTTCTGCATGTTTCTACCAAATAAACATTCACATTTATGCATTTGGTAGACGCTTTAATCTAAAGCAACTCGCATCGTATTTAAGATATACATATGAGTTCATGCATTCCCTGAGAATCTAACCCATGACTTTGGTGTTGCAAGCGCCATGACCTACTGTCTGAACTCTGAACTTCAATAAGAAATAAGATGAGTGCTACTTTCTCATCTGTCTGCAATAAAAGGATTTATTCACAAATATTGCACAAAGTTGCATGAATCATATCAAATGTCATATCGCAATGCAATGATTGCATAAAAACCCTGCAGTACTTTAAATGTTGAAATATGTTCCCCAAAGTATAAAACAATATTTTTTCCAGTAAAATGATTTACAGTGGGGAAAAAAAATATTTGGTCCCCTGCTGATTTTGTACGTTTGCCCACTGACAAAGAAATTATCAGTCTATAATTTTAATGGTAGGTTTATTTGAACAGTGAGAGACAGAATAACAACAAAAAAATCCCTTGTTGGCAATCACAGGGGTCAGACGTTTCTGGCCACCAGGTTTGCACACGTCTCAGGAGGGATTTTGTCCCACTCCTCTTTGCAGATCCTCTCCAAGTCATTAAGATTTCGAGGCTGACGTTTGGCAACTCGAACCTTCAGCTCCCTCCACAGATTCTCTATGGGATGAAGGTCTGGAGACAGGCTAGGCCACTCCAGGACCTTAATGTGCTTCTTCTTGAGCCACTCCTTTGTTGCCTTGGCCGTGTGTTTTGGGTCATTGTCATGCTGGAATACCCATCCACGGCCCATTTTCAATGCCCTGGCCCTGACGATACATGGCCCCATCCATCGTCCCTTTGATGCGGTGCAGTTGTCCTGTCCCCTTAGCAGAAAACACCCCCAAAGCATAATGTTTCCACCTCCATGTTTGATGGTGGGGATGGTGTTCCTGGGGTCATAGGCAGCATTCCTCCTCCTCCAAACACAGCGAGTTGAGTTGATGGAGAGCTGGATTTTGGTTTCATCTGACCACAACACTTTCACCCAGTTCTCCTCTGAATCATTGACAAACATTAGACGGGCCTGTACATGTGCTTTCTTGAGCAGGGGGACCTTGCGGGCGCTGCAGGATTTCAGTCCTTCACGGCGTAGTGTGTTACCAGTTGTTTTCTTGGTGACTGTGGTCCCAGCTTCCTTGAGATCATTGACAAGATCCTCCCGTGTAGTTCTGGGCTGATTCCTCACCGTTCTCATGATCATTGAAACTCCACGAGGTGAGATCTTGCATGGAGCCCCAGTCCGGGGGAGATTGACAGTTATTTTGTGTTTCTTCCATTTATGAATAATCACACCAACTGTTGTCTCTTCTCACCAAGCTGCTTGGCGATGGTCTTGTAGCCCATTCCAGCCTTGTGTAGGTCTACAATCTTGTCCCTGACATCCTTGGACAGCTCTTTGGTCTTGGTCATGGTGGAGAGAATCTGATTGATTGATTGCTTCTGTGGACAGGTGTCTTCTATACAGGTAACAAGCTGAGACTCCCTTTAAGAGAGTGCTCCTAATCTCAGCTCCTTACCTGTATAAAAGACACCTGGGAGCCAGAAATATTGCTGATTGATAGGGGATCAAATACTTATTTCACTCATTAAAATGCAAATCAATTTATAACTTTTTTGAAATGCGTTTTTCTGGATTTTTGTTGTTATTCTGTCTCTCACTGTTCAAATAAACCTACCATTAAAATTATAGACTGATCACTTCTTTGTCAGTGGGCAAAATTACAAAAAAGAAATTCCCCACTGTACCAATTTTGCATACTGTACATTTGCATGTAATATTATTAGTTTTAATTGTTACATTAAATTAACTGCTGTTTGTTATATCAAATTCTGTGAATGCATAAAAACCCTGAAATAAATTACTTTAAATATTAAAATGTTCTCAAAAAATTTGAAAACAATAAATGTTTCCTGTAAAATGTACACATTTTGCATGAAATATTGACTTATTATTGTTATGTATTAAATAAATAATAATGTTTGTCATATGAAATTCTGTGATTGAATGAAAACCTTGAATTAAAATGTTCTCAAAAATATATAATGTTTCCAGTAAAATTTTATAACTAGTGCATGCATTTGCATGTTTTTTTATTATTGTTAAAATAACTGCTGTTTGTCATATTTTAATTCAGGGTTTTTAGACAATCAAAGGATTTCATGACTTTTACCCCCGGTTTCACAGACAAGGCTTAAGCCTAGTCCCAGACTAAACTGTAAATCTGAGGTGATTCAACTGAAATAAACTTGCACTGACTGATCTTAAAATATATCAGTGCCTTTGTTTTGTCTCAAGATGTAATGGTAATCACCCCAGTAATGTTTTTTACTAAGGCATGTTTATAAAAATGACTTAAATGTCCTAATTAAACTATGGCCTAATCCTGGTTTAGTCTAAGCCCTGTCTGTGAAACCTGGCCTAAATGTTAAAATATGTTCACAAAAATATAAAACAGTAAATGTTTCCAGTAAAATAATTTACACATATTGCATGCATTATTTATTATTGCATGCATGAATTTTCCTTGTTATATTTTAAAATAGCTGCTGGTTATATTAATTCCTATGATTGTATAAAAGCCTGAATTAAATGACTTTAAATGTTAAAATATTTTCTTAAAAAAATAAAATAGGCAAACAGTACACAATGTACTATTTATGAAAATGGACAGGTTATGTATTACATCATTGTTCGGCTCTCAGGTGCAAACATGGTCAGGTTGAATGTTCAATACCTGCCTCCAGAGTCATTGAACTGTGTGTGTGTGTGTGTTCAGCTGCCAGAGAACTACACTCCCCCTGCTCCGATCACAGCGCCGGTGATGGGTTACCCGGCGGAGGCTCCTGTTCCTCAGGATCGGGTCCAGGTGCCGCCCGGAGCCCCTCAGGAACCCAGTGTACAGGTCAGAGGTCATCATGTCAGAGCCTGTCAGATGAGCTTGTGTTTTTATCATATTAACTCTGTGTGTGTGTTCTAGTCCTTACAGCAGCTTCCTGCCGAGCATGTGGCACAGAGGGAAATCCCCGCCGAACACGTGATCCTCAAAACCACCTTCAGCAGCCTGGTGCAGCGCTGTCAGCTGGCCGCCGCGGACCCGGTAACACGCACACGCACACACACACACACACACACACGCACACGAGACACATTGCATGCAAGCTTTCCGAGAGCTTTCTCAATCTGGCAAGCTCTAATCTGACTGGCTGGCTTTATGTAACCGTCTGGAATTATTGCATAGGTTCATATCTGTCCACAGAGATGGGTGTGTTTACAAAGTACAGTCTAGTGCTCTAGTCACTGAATTTGCCAACGTTTGCCAGGTTAGTTGCATCATAGGCTGCATCTCGCTTTTGCCAGTGTCAGGGTTGCCAGGTCACTGAAACATTTCCAGCCCACAGTCCTCTAAAAACCTGCACAAAAGCTAAGAAAACAAGCCCACTTTCCCCCCGTCCAATCACAGCTGAGGAATTTCCATAAAGCATATCAAAATAATCATTTTGATTTGATTTAATCTGTTTTAAATCTTATTTGGGTGATTTTAGCTACACTTGTTGTTTAATTAGTATGTGCATATATAATTATGTAATCTGCATTTTATTCCTCAACCTTTTTTTTGGGGGGTACTTTTAATTGTTCTTTTACTTTTTATGCACTTTGTACACTTTGTATTTTTTTTTTTTTTTTATGTGAGCTATAGAAATTAATAACACTGCCACAATGTAAAAGGCTTATAAGTACAAAGGTGTTTTTTTCATTTTTCTTTGTCTACAGAACAACTTTTTAAAAAAATTGACTGAATGGATAAAAAAAAATTGTTTGATAGTTTTTGTTTTTTACAGATAAATATATCTATGTAGAATTCTGAATTGAAATAAAGTGCAACAATTACATTTATTTGAATGAATTTGGTGGAATCTGGTAGTTTTAGTTTCATATTTATTATTCAGTTTTATGACCATTATTTATGCATGTTGAATCAAAATATTTCTTGTAATGTCTATTCAGTGCTTTTCTCATTTAAAACAAAAATGACTTTAAATTATCTTTATGGGGTAATTTCTCAGCCTAAATTGATGACTGATTAATTTGTGATCAATTAATTAATTTATTATTATTATTATTATTAATTAAAGTTTCTGCCTCAATAAAAGAAGCTGTGTTTTTGTGCAAGCAACATTAAGAAAAGTTTTCTCAAATCAAAATCAGGGATGTCCAGCACGTGTATCTGATTTAAAACCACATTTGGAAGAGGTTCATAACGGTTGCGAAAAATCAGGACTTTGTTTTTACACATGTGCAACCAACCTGCGTCTGTAAAATCTGATATTCTGTGCCAATATAAATAAGCCACAAGTCTCTTCTTATGTAAGTGGGCAGATTTCTGACCAGAATAAGCTGTGAAGTGAACTGGATGTATTTATTTAATCTATGATCTTTGCAGCAAACGAAGCGCAAACTGGACGATGCCTCCAAACGTCTGGAGAGTCTGTACGACAAGCTGCGAGACCAAGCGGTGAGTTAAAGACATTTATTCCCATCTCTTCAGTCTCTAAATCATCCTAATAAACCTCTCCTGTGTCCTGCCGCCCGTCAGCTTACTCCCAGCATCCTCTTGGGCCTGCACGAGATCAGCCGCTGCGTCAGTGTCCGCAGCTATCAGCAGGGTCTGGAGGTTCACACACAGGTGGTGAGCAGCAGCAACTTCAGCGAGATCTCTGCCTTCATGCCCGTCCTGAAAATGCTCATGACCATCGCCAACAAGCTGTCCGTGTGACTCCAGCGCTCGACGGCAAGCACGGCAGATCCGCTTGTGTTTTGATCTGTCGCTGAACTGTGCTTTAAGAATGAATGCAGTGTTGCAGCAGGCCTTATTCATCCCACAACAAGCAGAACCACTTTCTGAGCAGAATCGTTCATGTAAACATTCATTAATTGCATTGAATTGAATGCAACCATTTGCCTAAGAACAGGCCTTAAAACTAGCAGAACTAATTTGTGCAAACTGTTGCATGTAATTCAGTGTAAAGATGTTTGTCGTGAAAAATGAAATGAAAATGAAACGCAAGCAGAATGACCTTCTGTGCGTAATTGTTCATAAATTGTGTTGAATCGAATGCAATAGTTTGCCTAAAAATAGGCCTTAAAACAAGCAGAACCAATTTGTATAAATTATTGCATTCAGTTCAATGTAAGAATGGGCCTTTTTTTGTGAAACACAAGCAGAATGATTTTCTGTGCATAATTGTGCATTAAAAAAACAACAACATTATTTCGTAAATGGTGTTGAATTGAATGCAACCATTTGTCTTAGAATAGAAATTAAGCAGAAGTTAATTCTAAAATAATTCTCACGTAACTTGTTGCATTCAATTCAGTGAGACTCTACACGAGCAGAGCAACTTTCTGTGCGGAATTGTTCATAAACAATTATTTGGCATGAAGTGCATTGAATTGAATGCAAATGTTTACCTAAAAATGGTCCTTAAAACAAGCAGAACCAATTAATGTAAATGATCATGTAAATTATTGCAATCAGTTCAGTCCACACAAGCAGAACGATGTTCTGTGCATAATTGTTCGTAAAACCATTATTGTGTAAATTGCGTTGAATTGAATGCAACGGTTTGCTTAAAAATAGGCCTTAAAACAAGCAGAACCATCTGTGTGAATCATTTTTGTGTGATCTGTCACATTCAGTTCAATGTAAGAATGTGATTTTGTGAATTATTTCCACACAGATTCGTTCTGAATGCATTTCATGAATGAAGTCCAGTGTTTTTAATATTACGAGAGCAGAAAGTTGTGATGCTGTCTGTAGTTGATGATGGTGATGATTGTTAGTGGACGAGGTTCGTTACTGAATGACTGTTGAAGTCCATGTTTTTGATTGGAGGTGGTTTGTGTGAAGGCTTGTTTTCTATTGCACTCGCTCGCTGTTTCTCCTCAAACACTCCTGTAGAGAAGATAGAGCTTCATTAGATGTTCTTCAAACCATGAACGGCACTGAATCTGTCCGACTGTATGCTGAAGTGTGAATGAATCTCATCAAATCTGTCAAGAACGTGTCCAGGTGATATTTCACCCCAAAATCAATGAATAAAAGAAAAGGATGTCAAACTCTGTTGACTTGTCATTAAACATTAATGGTCCTAAAAATACTCTTATTTATTGAAAATGTAATTTCTCTTGATTTTTCAGGTGAAATATGACCCAGACGTATCTTGACAGGTTTCATAAGATTCTTCATTACTTCAACAGAGCAAAGAAACTGAATGTAACTGAACAGTTAACCTGATAAAATAGATTTATGTGTGTATGTTCTGGTAATGAATCTGTCCTCATCACGCTCGTGCCGTTCTGTGTCTGTGATCATCATCAAACCACTTCATTCTGAAGATCGTGAGTCAAAACATGCTTGAAAACACTTGAAGACAAATATACACAACTTTCAGAAATGCTCAATGTGTCACAGCGGTTTCTTTTAATGTGCAACTTAAAAAAATATATATATTGTTTTTATTAAGGGGCATATCAAGCAATTAAAGAATAATAATTGTATATATATGCATATATAATGCTTAGTTATTTTTGTGTTGTAATTTAACAGATTTAGTTTCAACAATTTTAATGAACCTCAAACCTTGATCTGATGCCGGTGTGGAGGAACATTGAAGATTTTGAAGGGACAATAAGTTTGATATTAGCCTACACATTTTTTTACACAAGTTATTGGGGTCAGTAAAAACAATCTCATCAAAACATGAGGGTTCAAATTTAGTTTGTTTTGATTTTATCCTGTAGAGGGCGAGAAAGAAACCATTCCAAAATTCATAACAGGCTTTATCTTTCATATTTTTCTTTATTTAAAAGCAAAATGTATTTTACTCCATGTATAATCGATACTGAAATCTGCAATTGTATCATGTGAATTGAGCCAGACCTTCTTATTATTCCCAAAAAATTAATACTATACCATTGTTACTAATATTTAGATATTTAACACATTTCATATTAATATATTAATGTAATATTTATTAACATAATAATGTATCAAATTCAGGAGTTTGCATGTGTGGCTTTGACAAAGACAGGTGTAAACTGCACTTTCATTCATAACTCTGTACAAGTTAATTGCGGATTTTCCCGCTGGGTTTATCATGCATGACACACCGAATGAGTTTCCATATGATATGAATCTGAATGAATGTGAACCAATCCGCAGCCGTTAATATCTCATCATTTCAGCGCTGCCGTTTTAATTTCATCAGTACATTTGAGAGGCGCTCGCTGATTGGTCCAACGGGGTCTTACGGTGCTGCTGATTGGTCCAACGGGGTCTTACGTTGCTGCTGATTGGCTCACGCTGATCTGCTGTTGAAATTCCCGGGATGTTGTGAACTGTTGTAACCTTTCGCCATGATGATGTAACACAGCAATGACCGAGAATAACACGGTGCTGCGGTTCTGTGTCTGTGTGTTAGACACTATCTGGATATTCACACCAAATCAAATGACACTAAAATATTCCTTAGTTAGTAATTCCATTTATTGCTGTAGCCTTTAACATCATAATAACATTCCGTTGTTTATCATCCCTACTCCCCACTTACATAATTTGAAATACTAGTGAAATCTGAGAAATATTCTATTTATTATTATTATACTTATTCGTTAAAATCAGTCAGTATAAAACGAGCCCTATGTCAGACTCAGAACTGTTCTGCAGTGACGCAGTCTGGATAAAATGAGTGAACGAATGGCACAAACATAACCTGCCAGAGAGAATGAGAGACAAGTACAGACATGAAGTTCATAATTATGACCTGAGAAAATAATGCACTGTAATGTACAGCAGGAATCGCACATGAAGTCTTCGCCTGAACTTGCAGATTTAGTAGAGGAAACTCTGATTTTAAATCACAAAGCCAATATGCTCCAAGACTTTTTGTTTTGAATCTACATAACACAAACAGTCTGATAATTGTGACTGACAAATGTTAATAACCGAGAAAGTTCAATTACAAAGCGTATTTTCATTAATTGAGAAATAGACGATTGTGAGCGGATAGGCTGTTCGATTCTGAAGTGTGTGGAATCGATTCAGACAATCGAGAATTCTCTTTTATTTATATATATATATATATATATATATATATATATATATATATATATATTACAATAGATTGAACACAGTTATCTGAATCACGTATTTTCCAAATGCGAAGCTTGTAAATTTGAAGATACCCTTTGGCCTTCTATACGTTTCGTAAAAGAACCGCTGAATCGTTTTTGAACCGGTTCAATGACACAAAATGGCTACTCTGAATTACAAAGGGAGTTGATTCCCCTTGATTGAATCGATTGCAACCTTTGGAATCGATTCTTTTTGAAAATCAATTCACAGCCCTAGAGTGGACATCAGCAAGGTTACCATAGTAACAACCCACCGCTCAAGCTTTTTCCGCTAGAATTCTCAATGGACGGAACCTCGACAAAACCCGAAAAGCTCTGGTTACTCACGTAACCTCGGTTCCCTGAGATAAGGGAAAGAGAGTTGCGTAGTCATTGACGACTGCTTTGGGGGAACTCCTGTTTACTCTGTTACTGAAGCCTGATTTGTTAACTTTGTGTAACTGCACGAACTAATGGCGCTCGAGCCCGCCAGAGGGCGTGAAGCCGACTGCTATATAAATCGGCCCAGAGCTCCATTTCATCAGAATCAACGACTGAAGCGACAGCCATCGATTCGCGTACAGCCAGAGCCGGTGTTGTGCCGAAATCTGCACCCCTGCCAGATTATGCATCCCCTCGTTGAAATCGCTACCTGATTGCCTAATCCCAACCCCACCCCTAATCCTAACCCCTCCCCCACACCTACTCCTAAACCTACCAACACTAGGAGGTGCATAATCTGGCAGGGTGCAGATTTCGGCACAACACCGGCGCCAGGGCACCTCCATCAGGGGAACATTTGAGTTGGGAGCGGGGGGGTTGGGAAGCGTGCAATCTGTGATCGCCTGCAGTTGCTGACGCTCGCTAAAGCAGGCAACCGCTTTCTTATGTGCGCTGTTTTATCGGTTTCACTTTCGCTTTCGAAATCGATCACGTTCAGCAAGGAGGGGAGAGGATGAAAAGTGGGGGGCACAGTAACTCGTTTGGGGGGGCATGGCCCGCGAATGCCCCCCCTTGGCACCGGCCCTGCGTGCAGTTATAGCACGGCCAGTTACGCAACGCTCGTTCCGTTATCTCAGGGAACCGAGGTTACGTGAGTAACCGAAGCATTCCCTATCAAAAGGTAACTCCCGTTGCGTCGTCATTGACGACTGCTTTCGGGAACGCATCCAGTAATGCCATGCAGTGTTGTGCAAGTTACTTCCAAACTGTAATACATTATAGATTACTTGTTACTGTTATTTAAAGGTAATTCCTTACCTTACAATATTACTGTCTCAGAATTGTAATGCGTTACATGACTCCTGTCTTACTTTTGAGTTACTTTCACCGAAATAACTACAGAAACAGAACTTAAAGGGATAGTTCACCCAAAAATGAAAATTCTGTCATCATTTACTCACCCTCAAGTAGTTCCAAACCTGTATGAATGTCTTTGTTCTGCTGAACACAAAGGAAGATATTCTGAAGAATATGGGAAACAGAGCAGTTCTGGGGCACCATTGACTTCCATAGTAATTTTTTTTCTACTATGGAAGTCAGTGGTGCCCCAAAACAGCCTGGTTACAAACTTTCTTCAAAATATCTTCCTTTGTGTTCAGAACAAAGAAATTCATACAGGTTTGGAACTACTTGAGGGTGAGTAAATGATGACAGAATTCTCTCGCCGCCGGCTCACATTGAAAATGAATGGCTTCCGGCCACTTTGACGCTCTCGCTGCCTTCGGTGTGAACGCACAGTTACTCCCAACACTGGTGCCATGCTATAAGCAGATGCAGAACTAAGCCTGCTCCGCAAGCCCAGCCAGGAACACTCAGCGAGAGCCCCATAAGCCTGAGCCATAAAGAGACCCGAGAACATTCTGAGGTCTGCTTGACATAACCCTCCCCGCCCAAAAGATAAAACCTGTGCCTGCAACGCAGGAACGTTCAAACTGTAGAATCTAATAAAGGTAGACGGCGATGACCAGCCGGCGGCCTCACAAATCTCCTCAATAGAGATTCCACTGGACCAGGCCCAGGAGGAGGCCATTCCTCTGGTGGAATGGGCCCTAACACCTATAGGGCATTGCACGCCCGCTGAGGCATAAGACAGGGCAATACCATCTACTATCCAGTGAGATAGTCTCTGCTTTGTGACGGGCAGCCCTCTAAAGCAGCCTCCAAAGCACACAAAGTGCTACTTTGTTTGTCTAAAAGACTTAGAGCGCTCAAAGTACAATCGCAGTGCCCGGACTGGGCACAACAAGTTGGGGCCCTGTTCACCATCCGCTACGGGGAGGGCTAGAAGGGAAATAAACTGGGCTCTAAACGGAGTTGAGAGCACCTTCAGTACATAACCGCTGCGCGGTTGAAGAACGACTTTACAGTCATTGGGTCCAAACTCAAGACAGGAAGCACTGACAGACAGGGCTTGCAAGTCACCTACTCGCTTGACGGATGCTTGGGCCATAAGCAGAGCGGTTTTGAGCATCATGACCCTTAAGCTGTTTGAAGCGGCTCAAAGGGAGGGCCCCCAGGACTATGGACAAGTCCCATGTTGGCATAGTCTTAGGGCGAGGAGGATTCAACCGCCGAGCGCCTCTAAGGAACTTAATGACCAAGTCATTTCTGCCAATAGTCCGGCCAGCCTCGAGAGAATGATTCGCCGCAATGGCTGCCACATAGACTTTGAGCATGGAAGGGGTGTGCCCCTTATCCAACAGCTCCTGTAGGAAAGTTAGCACGTGGGACACATCACGTGAAGTCGGATCCTGAGTTTGTGCTGAACACCAGTCACTGAAGACTGACCACTTAAGAGCATAGAGGCGCCTCGTAGACGGAGCTCTAGCCTCTAAAATGGTATTAGTAACTCTCGTTGGGAGCTGGTTAGGCTCCCGTTGAGCGGACAGGCATGAAGGCTCCACAGTTCCGGCTGGGGATGCCAAATCATGCCCTGCGCTTGTGAAAGAATGTCTCTGCTCAGTGGTATCGGCCACGGTGCTGCAGACAGCAGCTGGATCATCTCCGGAAACCAGACTTGGTTCCTCCAGAGAGGGGCCACGAGGAGGAGAGAGCATTTAGTTTCCCTGACTTGCCTGATAACCTGGGGTAGCAGGGCGATCAGAGGGAAGGCATACAGACGGGTGTTGGGCCAATCGTGGGCCAGAGCATCCCGCCGCTCTGAAAAATAGGTTGGGCAGTGATAGTTGCCTTCGGAGGCGAAGAGGTCGACCTCTGCCTTGAATCATCTGAACTGTCTGGGACTCTCCCTGGTTCAGTATGACCGGCACATGAACCGCTCGTACTGAGAGGAGTTCTTCCTGCACCCAAAGCAGGAGACGTCGAGTCATCCTGTGAAGGGGACGTGACCTGAGTCCGCCTTGGTGGTTAATGTAGGCCACCACCGTTGTGTTGTGCAACTGGACTAGGACGTGATGTCCCTTTAAGGCTGACAGGAAGGTCTTTAGGGCTAGACTAACAGCCATCATTTCGAAGGCAGTTGATGTGCAGGCATTGCTCGTGGGTCGACCAGGAGCCATACGCAGTGTTGCCCTCATACAGAGCGCCCCAGCCTGAGCTGGAGGCATCTGTCATGACCACCTTCCTTCTGGAGGTAATTCCCAACTGTACACCTGATTGAAACAGGCGAGGGGTTGTCCAAGGAGCCACGGCTTTGAGGCAGCAATGGGTTAGGGGGCCCAGGTGTGGGACGGAAAGCGGGCTTTTAGCCAATATTGAAGGGGCCCCATGTGTAGCAGGCCCAGGGGAATAACTGAGGAGGCGGCAGCCATGAGGCCAAGCATCCTCTGAAATGCTTTGAGGGGACGCGATGTCCCCATCTTGAAAGACGCCGTCGCTTGCTGTATAGTCAGGAAGCTTTCCGATGCAATCCAAGCTCGCTTTTGAACAGAGTCTATAACTGTTCCCAGGAAGGACACTCGTTGTCTGGGAATTAGAAAACTCTTGGCTGGGTTGATTTTGAACCCAAGACGCTCTAGGTGGTTGAGCAACAATGACCTGTGAGTGATCAATTGCCGTTCTGAGTTGGCTAGCACTAGCCAGTCGTCGAGGTAGTTCAGTATGCGGATTCCCATCTGTCTCAGAGGGAAAAGAGCCGCGTCTACGCACTTTGCGCGGGGCCTGGGACAGTCCAAACTGAAGGACCGTGTACTGATAGGCCACTCCCTCGAAAGCAAAGCGGATATGAAAGTAAGCGTCTTTCAGATCCACAGACAGAAACCAGTCCTCGGGCCGTATTTGCATGAGGATCAGTTAACATTCTGAACGGCCGTCGTATGAGGCCCCGATTCATACGTCTGAGATCGAGAATTGGTCTGAGCCTGCCGTCTTTCTTGGGAATGAGGAAGTATCAGCTGTAAAAGCCTGACTCGCTGTTCACTAAGCAAGCAGTGTTTGCACTTCGGATCGGAGAACATGCGATTCGTTGTCCTGCACCAAAGTCTGCACTACACCTCTGAATACAGGCGGCCTGCAAGCAAACTGGAGCGAGTAGCCTTGTTCTATGGTTTTTAGAGGTTCAGCAAGAGGTTCTATTTTTATTAATGACAAAGGAGGAGAACTGACAACTCCCGCCCGAAGGGGGAGAGCTGGCCTTCGCAAATGTTTTTTTTTTATTAATGACAGCTCGCCGCACAAAGGGGGAGAGCTGACATTCATGAGTGTTTTTATTGATGACAGCTCACCGCCCGCAGGGGGTGAACTGACATGTGTGAGTGCAGGAAGAGAAGAAATGCTCTTTATAGTATTTGGGTCCGCTATCACAGTGGTGGTTAGGGGCACACGCTGAAATGTCAGGACGTGCCCTGTTAAAAAAAACTCCACCACTCAGAAGCGTTCGAAAGGGTGGGGAATGAATGCGAGCTCTCTTTGAGGGGTTTCCGGCATCTGCAAGAACTAGCCCTCTCCTCTTCCTCTCTGCACGCAGATCACGACGGCTTCTGAGGCCCAGGTTCTAGCACTACGCAAGGGCGGGGACCTTGACGCTTCGAGAAGGGATACTTCCTGTCCATTCGGGGGCACTGTTGAAGCCCAAGCTCCGGCTTTTGCGAGAGCTGAGGCTGCGCCGGCTTTGCAGGCTGCTGTGTGGATGCTGTCTTAGGGCGGCTTGAAACAGTCGCTGAACTGGAGTGCTTGGGCAGGAAGTGACGCAGCGCCTGCGATGTCTTCTGAGCCTCTGTGAAGCGCACCGTGAATCCATCCACGACAGGGCCGAAGAGTCCCTTAGGCGAGACCAGGGCATTGATGAAGGCCATCTTTTCGGCGTCCCTGATTTCTGTCAAGTTTAGCCAAATGTGGCGCTCCAGCACCACTAGGCTAGCCATGGCCTTGCCCACTGCCTGCATCATTGCCTTGGTAGCGCGCAGGGCTAGATCTGTCGCCGTACGCAACTCTGTGAAGGCACCATGATCCCGGCCAGACTCGTCCATGTCACGGAGAAGTTTGGCCAGAAACACTTGCAGCACAGACATCGTATGCAGGGCTGAGCCGGCCTGGCCAGCCGCTGCATAAGCCCTGTTGGCAAGTGCTGACACCATCCTACAGGGCTTGGAAGGATGCACTGCAGTCTTTAGACCGCGATTCATCGGCGGAAGGTGTGCAGCCACCGCCTCCTCCAGAGGGGGGACCTCGCAAAACCCCTTTTCATCAGCGCCGTCAACGGTGGTGAGAGCCGCTGCAGTAGATGGGTTCAAACACGCCGAATATGGAGCCCGCCATGTTTTCGTGAGCTCTTTGTGGACCGCAGGCATAAATGGAGCTGGACGTTGACGGGAGGAAGGCTGACGATGTCCCTCCAGGAACCACTCGTCGAGGAGGCCGGGGGCAGGCTCTTCTGGGGCTGACCACGCGAGACCTAGTTCCTCCACAGCGTGCGTGAGAATGCGGATCAGCTCCGCTAGGCCGCGTAGATTGAGATGGAGGGGGAGCTTCGGGCTCTTCGCCGGAACACACCCACTCGTCAGCGTCAGATGCCGTCAAGGACATGGAGTCGTCGACAGCTATCTCTTCTTCAGAGGCGCCGAAGGAAACCAGGCCGCTCGTGTCCAATGAGGTGCGCTGATCCTCACGTGTGAAACACATCAGTGACATGAGGCGATGTGGGGAGAGTGAAGTGCGCGGGTGTTGGGCCGATGCAACTTCACTCGTGCCAGAGAGAGGAGCCTCGCTGTTCCGCTGCTTCTTTCTCCTGGGAGAGAGAGGAGTCGGAGGAATGGAGTGGGGAGGACTGCCTTCGTGGAAAAAGGCAATCCGTGAGCGAAGGCAGGCAAGGTTTATGTCCTCGCAGTGAGGACACAAAGCCCGGTGAGTGCAGCCTCTGCGTGGGCAACGCCCAGACATGCGACACACTCCTCGTGCCCATCTGCTACATACAAGGGCTCCCTGCATGAGCTACACTTGCGAAGCGACATTTGAAACAACACGCTTAGGAGATTTGCTCAGAAATTTGCTCTTTAGTCCTTCGCCGGGTGGCCGCAGGAGAAGTCGTCCATTGCCGGTGGCTGGTTTCAACGGCGGGAGCATAGAGCAGGTTGAGCTTCTAGCTTCGGTCTTGTCGCTGAAGCAGAAGATTCTGATGAAATGGCTCTCTGGGCCAACTTATATAGCAGTCGCTCCGCCCCCTCTGGCAGGCTCAAGCGCCATTGGTTTGTGCAGTTACACAAAGTTAACAAATCAGGCTTCAGTAACAGAGTAAACAGGAGTTTCCCCCAAAGCAGTCGTCAATGACGACTCAACGGGAGTTACCTTTCGATAGGGAACCGCCGTTATCAGTTAAAGCAGGGGTGGGGAACGTTGATCCTGGAGGGCCGGTGTCCCTGCAGAGTTTAGCTCCAACCCTAATCAAACACACCTGAACCAGCTAATCAAGGTCTTTAGGATGCAGTTAGGTTTTTTTCCCCAGGATTTTTCAGGGTTGGAGCTAAACTCTGCAGGAGAGTGGCCCTCCAGGATCAACGTTCCCCACCCCCGAGTTAAAGGTTTGTCAATTGTATGTTTACATATTACAAATATATCTGGTTAGTGTCTTTAATAGTCTTTAAGCCTTTAATATAATTGAAGTTTGTCAAGGCTAGAGGCTTCAAATGAAAATTTGGGGCGCTCGCGATGAACCTCAACAAATTGCGCGTTAAAAAATATAGATATTTCAATAACTTTTATTAAGATACCACCAGTTAAAAAAAAACACTGTCATAAGATTTATTTCATATTAGTACTAACTACAGTATTTCAGACTTTAAGATGAAAATTGTTCATTTTTGAAGTTTTAAACAAACCCAAAACTTTCCTCAGAAATTTGTAGGTTTTAAGAAAGGCAGTTTTTGATTTCATACAATTTATCCCTATGTCCTCAATATTACTTTTCATTGAAGGAAGTGACATCATCCATTGGAAGGAAATTAATACAACATCAGTAAGTATTATCTGTAGATTTGATTAATTCTGTTATGTTTTGCAGCGTCAGTTGGTTTGCTTAACGGTTTGATCAAATTACACAAAAATCAGTTGGACAAATAAAATTAATCATCAATTGTTTGCTGTGTAACAAGTATCTTTAGTTCTTCATTTCCATCCAGTTTACTTCCATTTAGTGCTTTATTTGCATTTTTTTCCTTGTCATTGTGTGAATAAGAAGTGAAGTTACCAGAGCATATCACTGAAAGTCTATATATTTGAGACTTTAAAAGTCACAAAACAGAGAAAATTGGCAGAACAGTATGAAATTAAGCGCAGAACTCAGATGTCAGAAAGTGTAGAAGCTTGTTGCTTCAGACTTTATTTCCAGTAAATTGATTATGAAACAAGAGTCTATTGGTTGTTACAGGCTGTTATCGCAAACAAGAACATCACATTAGTTTTAAGAGCTGAAGGCTTTTTCCAAACAACATGAGAAACACCACAACTGCTTTTTGGTCACAAGTGTCAAATTGAAAATAAGGCGATCTGTCCTGTGTGAGAGGAACGGGAGTCAATATTCAGTATAAAGTGCTCTAAGAACTACAATCCAAATGGTTTTAAAGTTACCAAACAATTTAATTACAAGCACCTTGTCAAATTAAATCCAAAAATGGAAAAATAGCTCTGAAAATACATTATGTTTGATTAAACATACAGGTGTACTAGAGCAAAAACCAGTTTGCAGCATTGGATCGCATGCGACACAATGGTTTCTGGCATCATAACACACTTGAACTATTATACTGTAAATCTACAGATACATCCGTCTGTATTATTTTACGATAGAAAATAGATTTCTGTATTAATACAGCATGCTTCCACTTAACACGTGTATAAGATTAAAAAAGCAGGACTCAAAAAATAAGGATGATGTTGCACAATTAATTACAATACAAAACCAAACATTTTACAGTATTAAATAATCAAGAATCTATGCACGTCATCATTCTCACGCAAACTCAACCATTCAATCCACCGACAGACGACCAGATTCTTTCTGGATTTTTCAGTGACTTCGCTCGAAATTATTAATTATAACTCAACGTTACTCACAGTAAGTGTGTTTACAGATTAGACATTAAATTGATCTCAATCCGCAGTAACAAAAAGACCATCTGTCGTATTTGTGCTGTGGTCAAAAATGCACCAAAAATATCATCAAGAATCATTAACACAGATTCCAACTATTCAAGCATTTCTCCAAATGAACTATTTGTGCAAGTATGGCAACAAAACCGATTGGCAATATTAGATTATGACATACTCTAGTCTAGTCTGTATCTGGTCTAGTCCAGATACAGTAAGGTGCTGCTGTTGAATATTAAATAGATGTGCATCCAAGTTAATTTCTACCAAAATGCAGGGCTAGATTTGGTAAGAGACGCACACAAAAGGGGTAACGGGGTTGTTGGGTGCCGTGTTTATCTCCTGCATTGAGTAAACTGGCACGTCATCGACAAAAGCTCAGACTGGACCGGAATGTCGAGAAGAGGAAGCCGGAAAGAAAATCTGAACAAGCGCTACACAAACAGGTCGAATCCCTGTATTAAAGCGTCAGGCTAGACTGGGAAAAAAAAAAACATTTGTCATCTGACATCAGACTATGAACTTTTGAGAGGAAGCTTCAACAGTGTCGAAGCTCCCCGTCACTGGAAGGACTGATTGTCCTTTTGTTTGGCAATTCGTTAGTATGGACGGCGGTCATTAGCCGGTCCTGTGGCTGCCGTCTCCGGTACGCTGAGCTCGAGCGAGCACAGTCTCTTTGGACACACGCTTGGGATCTCTGGCCAGACCAAGATAACACATGGAGTCAAGGAAACAGGTGGTCAGGTTGAGTTTGCAGCCGAACTCGCTGGTGGCGTAGTCGAAGGGAAACGTGTGGTGGTAGTTATGGAAGCCTTCACCTGAGAAATCAAACCAGGAGATGATGATTAGTCAAAATGGAAATGAATCATCAATCCACAATCTATGCAAATGCAAACTATAAGAAATTATGTTTTTCTATTAAAGGGGTCATGAACTGAGAAATCAAAATTCCCTTGATCTTTTAACATTTCATTGTAGTATAAAAGCATCCTGTAAGTTTCAGAACGCAAAACTTTCTTGTTACTATATTGAAGGCAGTCAGCCAAAGCGACAGCTTGTGGAATGTGTGATGTAATAGTGTGGCTAAACACCGCCTCCGCAGAAGATGATCAACGCCTGCTTCTACATCGCTGCATGTTAAGCCCCGCCCACCGGTTCACACACATAGTAGGTAAATGACGAGAGCGGCAAATGCAGGTTTACGCAGAAACCAAACGACAAACTTTATTTTTAATGAAGTTCCAGACCATGCAAGCCAGAACTCGGTCCTTTGTTCACTTTATTTTACCGTGGATTCGTTTACAAAGGCACAATTCGACACAGGATTTTCAGAAGGATTGAAACTAAAAGATCATGCTGTGCCGACTATATTGGATCAGACAGTAATGTTTTTTATGTATTTAATATTTTATAATATTTGTAACAAATATTTTACAATATATTTTTCATAACAAAAATTAAGCATTTTATTTTTTCATGATAGATTTTCTTCATGGCAAAAAAATAATAATTCATTACCGTTGACATTTTATTCCATTTTTGTGTGTGTATTTTTCAATATTATAAATAGTGATTCTCATTAGCTTCTCATTACTGTATACAGCAATTAAATTTTTTAGCACAATACAAATGTTTTGCATTACATCACTGAGAACTCAAGGTTAAATGTGCTTAATTGTCCTAAAAATAAGTTTCAGCTCCTTGAAGAATGACATTTTTGTAAATTTAACTGTCTGCACTCCATTGGTAGTTAAAATTAAACTCTGCTCAACTTTGTCACCTCAAGTCCTTCTGAAAAGAATGACTACTAGTTACACTGACGCTGCAAATTGCTGTTGTTGTAAATGCCTCATTTGACCTTTGGACTGTAAACCAGCTCAGACCAGCTCGCCGGTCTCATGTAGTGTATATCAGACGTACCTATAGCGCTGAAGGCGACAAATCTGTTCTCCCGAGGGTTGATGTTGCCGTCATAGGGCCGGTTTCCCCACATGTGTGCGGCACTGTTGACCAGCCAGGTGGCGTTGAGCACAAGCGCGTATCTGAAGAGGGCAGGGACGAAATACGCCACCCACAGAGACTCGCCCCACATGTACCAAGGCACGAACGTTGGCACGAAGAAGCACATCAGCAGCACAGACATCTTGTAGTGCCTGAGACAGTTCAATAAACTCAGTTAAAACAGTTTATTCTGGCCAAAATACGCCAGTCTGACACAAACCCAGTCATAAGTAGCACAGGTATATTTGTAGCAATAGCCAACAATACATGGGCTTTCATCATTAATATTTTTTTTTTAAACCATATTAGGATCGAAACCAGGAATCAGAATTGAAAATGGAATTGATCAAATTCAAACGATACCGAACCCTACTTATGACTGGTTTTGTGGTCCAGGGTCACATATGAAGTGATTTCAGACTTGCCTCTTCTGAAACATGACGACTTCATCGGCCTTCAGGTCGCTGAGATCCAGCTTGCGTCCCTTCTCGATGACGTCCGGATGTTTGCGAACCAGCAGCCAGCCGATGTGAGAGAAGAAAAACCCTCGGATGGCGTTGTGAGGGTCGGCGTCCGTCTCAGAGTATTTGTGATGAGAGCGATGATCACGTGACCATTCATAGATGTCATTCTACAGCAGAGAGAAGATGAAGCACGTCATTTCTACACTACTGAGGGAAGATTGCAGTTCTGCTGTGTGCCACTAGTAGCACACAAATTACACTACTATCTTTAAAAGATAAAAGCACAAATAATAAACTTCATAGGAGGAATTAATCTTTTTTTTATGATTATTTTTTTTACAAATTCTAACATGAATCATTAACAAATGACAGTTTCACTAGCAGTCAAAAGTTTGGACCAGAGTTATTATAGAACATAAATGTATTATAGAAAAAATAAAACAAACATTTTTGTTACAATAAAATAAACATTAAATAAGTTGAAATTACACTACAAGACAAATTTATTTTTAGCTAGTTACTAAGGAAACATTTTGCATTTTTGTTAAAGTTACTAAAAAAAACCAAATATTTATAAATATAGACAAATTTAAAAAACTAAATCTAATAAAAATGGCAAAAACATTTTATATATATATATATATATATATATATATATATATATATAAAAAAAAAAATTATAATAGTATATCATTGATACGAAATACTACATTGATACTGTTTCTCAAGATTATACAAACTTTCTTGATGTAAAAGATGCTTGGAATTCAAATGTTTTTATAAAAGGGAAGCTGAAATATCATTTGCCCCCCAGACTTACATCTGTGTGATTTGAGAGTTTGCATTACTTTACATGTTGAAAACAGTCAGAATAAAGAGTGAGATGAGTCTAAACTTGACTCTACACTGACGTATGCAATCATGACCAATAAATCAAATCAGATGGCGAGGTCTGAATGAAGAGGAGTCTGTTACCTGGAAGGCCATGGAGTTTGCTAAGGCGAGAAAGATCCGGAGAGGTAAAGATGCTTTATATGATCTGTGACTCCAGAGTCTGTGAGCGCCTGCGGTGATGCCCAGAGCACTGATCAAACAACACGCATAACCTGAAAAATATTAAAATACGCCATCCATTATAAACTGATGCAACTGACTTTAATAATTAATGGTGCAACTTAGACAAACAAAAACAGCTTCAATTTTTAATGCACATACATGAAGTCTCAATCACTCACAGTTCAATACACCTGGATTTTATGAATCTTTTTTTAATGCATTTCTTTTGCTAATATGATGCATCTGATCACTAAGAGCATTAGTACCAGTGATGCGCTCAATTAGAATAAGATGTTTAAAATGTGGGCAAGTAAACCAGTTGTAAATATAAGCTAAATGTCAGAAGTGGGAGTTTTTGGTCATATTGAGATCAGGTAACCAACATCAGGTAACCAACTATCCACCAAAAAACTTTCTATCTGCACTGAAGTTTCACTACAAGCCAGTGAGATATTAAAAACGAATAGAGTGAATTAAAATGTCATTTACTTTGCACATAATACGCTCTTGCGTGTCATTAGAACATTTAAAAATGAGATTTAGAATTTAAATAACACAATAGAAGAGTTTCGCACGCCTTCACAAGTCTTTATATGCAGATTCATTGTTTGGAAAAGTGCAGCGGGAACATTCTTCTAAACATCTCCTTTTGTGTTCCACGTTAGTATAGTGAGTGAATGATGACAGAATGTTCTGTGTCAATGCTGCATGATTTTCTAGAGTTTGTGGTAAACAAGAAGGGTATGATACTTACACCAGATCCATGTGAGAGGACTCGCGGATGGAATCAGAAACACTCCATACAGAGCTCCGATGTGCAGCAGACTCATGAGAATCACATTTCTCCACACTATGATGGTGGGAGGCTTGGGCCCTTCTTTCTCTTTATACGTGTGATCAAACACGTCCTCCTCGGTCTCCCGTTCTGGATGCCACATTGGAGATTTGATTTCTCTGTCAGGCATGATGACCTCTGCCAACACACACACCTCTGTTATTATAACACACGAAAGCAACAGCGGATGCAGCAGAAGCAGCGAGAATAAAGTGCGTCACATCAGCGTGACGCATCACAGAAGCTTTATCAGGAAGAAACACTCACAGAACTGCTGCGGATGGATGTGAATGGAGCGCGAAGGAGTTAAAGCCGCTTCTGAGCAGGAATATCCAAACGCTTGAAATTCAACTGCGTGCAAACTGCTGCTAACGGAGAACACCCAGAAATACTGCGCGGTGATTGGTCAGAGAGTTTGATGCCACCTTAAAGCGAGCGCTCCGATTGGCTGAGGTTCATCTGATGTTCGTGTTCTCCGAGCATCCCCGTACAACCAAACTGCACCGGAGCCGGTGCTTTTATACCGTGCACCATCTCACCCCACCGGCGAGGAGTTCCTCTGCTGCAGCCAATCACCGAGCACTCCGCCGAAAGCCTTCGCCATAAGCACTATTTCATCATTTCACACACGTCCTGTTTTTCACATTTGATTTGTTCTTCGATTATCACTTTATATTGTACCTAATTTATGCTCTATACTGATAACAGGACAGGAACTAGACTAATTATAGTGCTATCAGCTGAACTACAGTTACCTTCGGGGTTTCCCTTGCTTTGCAGTATCAGAAATCACCTCATTTTAATTAAAGGACTTTATGTAACGTTAATGGATTGTATTATATATATTGTCCCTTAAATAAAAAGAGTTCATAAATGAATCCGTTAATTAAAATAAATTCTATGGATGTTATCAAACAAAATTAAAACGAGTATTATTCAATCAAAAAAACTCATTTTTGTGAATAGATTTGCTTGTAATGTTCATAAAAATTATTTATTTTGCACCAAAATATTTTGATGATCATTTCATCAAATATATAATTTAATTTCAACATATTATTAATTATATTTCATTTCTATGTATATTATATAGAAATGTTCAAAACTGATTCACTATAATTTTTTCTATTATTTGTAAAAAAAAATCGAAATAAATACAATTATTATTTAATCATAAATACAAAATTATATATATATATGTATATATAAAAATATAATTGCATATATAATGATATATATATAATATTTTAAAAAATATATATATATATATAAAAAGTATATATATTTTAAAAAATTAAAAAATCAGTTATAATAACATTGTCCCCTTAAATTGAGTTTTTGTTACTTTGTAGTATAGCTAAATGTTTTCAAACTAAAACTATTAGTTTGACTGAAGATTAAATGCTTTAAATGATGTGAATCTTATTAAGACTGGTTGAATAAAAAGCAGAATATTATTAACTGTAATGCTCAATCAGTGCGACAGGAATCAGTCTCGAGTCTGATTTTCTCATGTTTGTGAGAAATTCCTCAGATGTCTGAAGACTGATCATCTCAGCTATGATTATTAAACTGTATTATTAGTATTTTTGTGCTTTGAGATACATTCTATTCTCTTTTTGAAATCATAATTTGTCATTTTCATCAACATCTTTGAACATTTGCAAGACTTATTATTGCCAAAACTTTATAAAACTTTCCACATGTGTCACACTACCTCATGATAAACTGATATGAAGAAGATAGAAGTGATTCGACAAGATCTGATCCAGATAATGATATTGACATGATATCATTCAAACCTTTGCTCTCATTTCACCATCACACGGCGCAAACACACTCATCCACATTGATTATTAATGTTAAAAACTGTTTGTGCTGCTTAGCGTATTTATGTAAACTGTGATAAAGTACCATCCAAAGGTCTGGGGTAAATGCAATTTAAAAAGGGAAAGAAATTAATACTTTTATTCAGCAAAGAGGCATTAAATTGATCAAAAGTGACAGTAAAGACATTTATAATGTTACAAAAGTTTATATTTCAAATAAATGCTGTTCTTTTGAACTTTCTATTCATCTGTGAATCCTGAAAAATAAAATGCATCACGGTTTGCACAAAAATATTGAACTGTTTTCAACATTGATAATAATCAGAAATGTTTCTTGAGCAGCAAATCAGCATATTATTATGATTTCTGAAGATCATGTGACACTGAAGACTGGAGTAATGATGCTGAAAATACAGCTGCGCATCACAGAAATAAATTACAGTTTAACAGATACTCACATAGAAAACAGCTATTTTAAATTGCAATAATATTTCACAATATTACTGTTTTTTTACTGCCTTTTTACAAATAAATGCAGCCTTGATGACCAGAAGAGACTTCTTTTAATAACAATTAAAAATCTTAAATATTCCAAAGTTTTGGCCACCTGGGGCCTGATGATGGAAGATGAACACATTCAGAGTTACAGGAGTAGTTTCGAGTCGACAAAACCAAACCACTCCAATCCGGATTTGTTGGTACCATGATGCTGATCATCAGCTTTCTTTATCAGCTCAGGCTTGATCCTGAGCTTGTGGAGCAAATGTGTGACATCACTGACGAACAGCCAATCACGAGCCTTGGTTAAAGGTTTTGCTAAACGTTAAGAGATTGAAGAATATGATGAATTTAAATGCAATTACAATGAAAAAAGTACTTGTTCATGAAAGAGTACAAATAAAAGAAATGATCTTGCTTTATACAACAAAATATACAGCGATAGAGACTCGAACATGTAAGTCACGTAGTCATTTATAAAGCGTTATCTATTGATTCTACAGATTATTTATATTACATACGATCTGTATATTAGATTAGATTAGATTAAACTTTATTGTCACTGTGCAGAGTACAAGTGCAGAGCCAATGAAATGCAGTTAGCATCTAACCAGAAGTGCAAATAACAAAGCATATAAATAAGTATAAACTATGTGTATATACATTAAAGGGGTCATATGATGCTTTTTAAAGATCATTATTTGGTGTATTTAGTGTAACAGAATATGTTGACATGCTTTAATATTCAAAAAACATTATTTTTCAAATGCTGTACATTATTGTAGGTCCTCTATGCCCCGCCTCTCTCAAAGTCCCTCCTTCTCACAAGCACAGTCTGCTCTGATTGGCCAACTGGCACAGAGCATTGTGATTGGCCGAACACCACAAGCACGAGTCAGAAACGCATCTTTCCATAATCGCGAGCTTTAGCTTTCAAAATAAATGTAAAGACAGTTAATAATGTCCTTAGTTTTACCATCAGTTCAAGCCTGAGAGAGGAACAGAGTCGCGTGACAGACACAGTGATGATCCTGTGTTTGCACACAAGCAGAGTTGTGATGTGACTCTCTCTCTCACACACACACACACACTGTGCTGCACTGTGACCCCCCCCCTCTCTCTCTCTCTCTCTCTCTCTCTCTCTCTCACACACACACACACAAAAACTCCTCATTTCAGCAGTTAATAGCAAATACTTAAACTAATAACAAAACATACAGTCACTGATTCAGAAGCGCCAGATTATCAGAGCAAAGTCAGAATTACCTCCTCTCTCTCTCCTAGGTTCACGAAACGGTCGTCCATAAAATGTGTTGCTGTTCTGTTGTAAGTAATCTCAATGATTCCTAAATGCATCTACTTTCAGAAGCCAAATAAAGTGCTTTTTCTTTCTCCTAGAAACACACAGCGTCTCCCTGACACGACTGCATCAACACTACTGCTGTTACTGAAACCACGCCTTCTTTCCTCACGTGAACATTTGGGCTGCATTACACAAATATTTCCACATCGTGACGTAGACATGTGGGGGCGTGTTTGAACGAGCCGTTTAGGAGGGTGTGGCAGAGTCTTAAAGGTGCTGTATGTAGGATTTTGACTCTGCTAAAGCATAAAAATACCATAATATGTTTGCAGATCTTTAAGAAACATGCTAAGTTTACATACTTGTTTATCTGAAAAACAATGCTACAGTCAGTTGTTGAAAATGTGCGTTCTGGCCCTGAATGTCTGTGTTTATTATGGTTTGTATTTCATGTCATTCATCGTCATGTGTGCTCGTTCCTGTTGGTGTCCTTAATCTGGCAACCTGTGTGAGGAGGAGGGGCTGGTAAAAAAAACCCCTCCAATATTTTGAATTTGGACTGTAATGCCTAGTTCAACCGCTAGGTGTCAATCCTACATACAGCACCTTTAACTTTGATAAAGAATATCTCTTTGGTTATGAGACTTTAGTCTTTGCAACTTCAGGGATCTTATCTATGCACAATCAGCTTGTGACACTTCAAAGAGAAAGCAAACTTGAAATCACATCATATGACCCCTTTAAGCTTTATGACATATAGTGCAAGTTATGAGGTAGAAGGGCATAGTCTAGAGACTAGCTCAGTGCAAATGACTGTACATACAACATAGGGTGCAAGGAAGTATAACAGAAGGTGCATAATACAGTGAGGTATGTAAATACCATATGTTTATATATGGCCAGTGACCTTAACGGCATCCGGAGGTAGAAATGTGCAAGGGAATGTGCAAAATATCAGAGAAATCGTAATCGTAATCGACACCAAGGAACTCGCCACACGCTCCACTTCAGCCCCATCAATGTAGATGGGAGTGTGTGCGTGGTCCTTCTTAGTCCGCCGGTGGTCTACAATCAGCTCTTTGGTCTTCTGGGTGTTGAGTGCAAGGTTGTTGTTGGCACACCACGTTGCTAGATGCTGCACCTCGTCTCTGTAGGCCGTCTCATCATTGCCGCTGATCAGGCCTACCACCGTGGTGTCATCTGCAAACTTGATTATGGAGTTAGAGCCATGCACAGGTATGCAGTCGTGGGTGAGAAGGGAGTAGAGGATTGGGCTCAGCACACAGCCCTGTGGTACCCCAGTGTTTAGAGTGAGGACGGAGGAGGTGTGGTTACTGATCCTAACAGACTGTGGTCTGTTGGTGAGAAAGTCCAGGGTCCAGTTACAGAAGGAGAGGCTGATGCCAAGATCAATGAACTTGGAGATAAGCTTGGATGGGATCACTGTATTGAAGGTGAAACTGAAATCAATGAATAGTATCCATGAATAGGACATATGTGTTGGTTCTGTCCAGGTGCGTCAGGGCAGAGTGGAGAGCTCTTCCTTAGATATTCTTCAAATATATTAACATTCATTTAAAATAAATTATTTATAATAACTGTTAAACTAAAATTTATTGTGTGTAATGCATTAATAATAATATAAATCATATAATTATATAAATCATATCAAATAACTCAATTTTTGGTTTTGGCCAGGCAATATAGTGACCTTTAATTTGGAGCAAGAGAAACTGGGGGAGAGACTTTTTTACATTTAGTCATTTGGCAGACGCTTTTATCCAAAGCGACTTACAATTGGGGAATACATAAAGCGATTCATCTTGAAGAGGCAATCAGACAGAGCAAGTGCTCGTAACACCAAGTCTCAGTCATTGTTCAAATAAGTATGAGCTAGCAAGGGAAGGAGAGAAAGATAAAGGGAAAGTTAGAACAAGTAGTTTTTAGAACAAGTAGTGCCGAAAGAGACGAGTTTTCAGTTGTTGCTTGAAGATTGACAGGGATCCAGCATTCCGGATAGGGGTGGGAAGATTATTCCACCATCCAGGAATGGTGAACGAGAATGTTCTGGAGAGTGATTGTGAGCCTCTCTGTGATGGTACCACAAGGTGTCGCTCACTAGCAGATCTCAGACTTCTGGAGGGGGTGTAGATTCCTAATAGTGAGTGGAAGTAGGAGGGTGCAAAGTTTTTGTGTCACTTTGCTCACATCTGATTATTTTGAGATCTCTAACTCAGAACATGAGCTGCTGCGGAGCAGGTTAGCTGTGCAGTGTAAGTTACTATGGCAATGAAAGCCACTTTCATGGTACCTAAAACCCAGGATTGGTGCAAACTAAACTGAAACTTACCTGGCTAGCCAGCTAAACCGGCTTCATGGTACAGGCCCCAGTTCACCAGTGCTTAAATGCAACAGGTTCGTATGTTATTCAGAGATGCTGTTTAGCAGAATCTTTGCATTCAATCTATGGCCCCTGTATGTTGATCTATAGCGCCATCTACTGTGCGTTTCTTGAAATACAAAGACAACATTAATGTGATTTTACATGCTTTATTTGTGCCATCAAACATATGATCACAGCATCATGCGTGATGACACATTATTATTATTTTTAGATTGGCAAATGCATATTGATTCTAACTTGCTGTATAGATCATATTAATCTAACTGACCAACAACTCTATATAATCAGAGGAAGAAATTATGTTATATAAATTTAGTATGTTATTTATGAAATACATGATATTTTCCTGCTTTAATTTAATTTAAATGGCAATATATAATATATAGACACGTCATCATTCCTCGCCTGCTAGCCATAGAAATAGAAAAAGATGGTGGAATAGATGTTGTTATGAAACAGGGATGGGAGGGGTTAATGGCCCAGAGGTATAATAATTCCCATGATTATTAATATTTTATATATATATATATATTAGACATGGTGGGGTGATAAGGAAATAAAAAGTAAAATAAAATGTAATTAAATAAATAAAGTAAAAATAAATGTAAATAAAAGAAAATGGAAAATAATTTAGAAACAATAATAAACAATAATGTTAAATAAGAGCACTCTTAAATGTCCAAATAAAGCATAACAGTAATTAAAGTTTCTCGAATGCTAAAATCGGACTAGCATACGACATCTAATATTTCTGCAATATCTTTTACATGGCAGAAACAGTAACTGCGGCATGTTTGTAAGTGATTCTGTTATTATTCAGGCATAAAAAATAATCCATCGCGCAGACAGCGTAGTCACGTGTTACATTTCTCAGCGTTGATCGGAATGAGCCAATCACAGCCCTGTGCGATTAACTCGATTCTTATTGCGATTGCTAGAGTAGATTTCAATTTGTATGTCAGGTATGGATTATTTTAAATAATTATACTTTCTACCACATGAATATCACCAACAAAACAAAAACCCTCGTGAGATTTGAACGGCTTTGTGCGCAACCCGCCATAAAACCAAAAGAAGAAGAAGAACGGCTTTGTGGGCAACGAGCGCCACCTGCAGGAACCTCACGACGCGGCGTCTGCGTCTCATAGGAAACCGTTATTATTATTAGCCGACAGCATTCGCAGCTCAATGGTGCGCTCTCCGTGTGTTTATTAAATCATCTGGCGTTTCTAAGTAGCTCAGTGATGGAGGTGAACAGGGATGAAGCGGAGCGATGCATCGAGATCGCGATCGGAGCGCTGGAGAACGCGCGGCTGGAGAAAGCGCGCAGGTTCCTGGAGAAAGCGCAGCGGCTTTTCCCGACGCGCAGAGCCCAGGGTGAGCGCTCTGAACCCGGGCTAATCCAGGCCTGCTCCAGGCCTCCTACAGCACTCCACACACAGGAGCCGCGATACCGGATCGTATTTGTTCCTCAGTGTATCATATGTTCAGGGACACGCGCGGCTCTGTGTTGTATCATACATATGCTAATACAAATCTCTATAGATATCGCGCTGCTCAAACCTGATATGTGATTGTTTATTGTAGTGTTCACGTTATAGAGCTGCTGATCTGATGATGTAACTATTGCATACAGGTCGGATTGAAGATGTCATGTTAATCTGGCCGTGTCTCAAATCCCAGTGAGCTGCCTCATTAGACAGCATATTAGGGCATGACGCTCACGTGCTGAAACGATGATGTTCCAGAATGTTGTTTATGTCAGCATCTCACCCTCTCAGAAGTGCTGGATGTGCATATGATGACTATAGTTGAATTTATTAAGTTATGGGACACAGCTGATATCTTAAAATCCAATGATGCTGGAGTAATTCACCAAAAAAAAAGATAATATGCTGAAAATGTGCTCACCCACATGCCATCCGAGATTAGGATGAGTTTGTTTCTTCATCAGATTTGGAGGAATGTCTCAGCAATGGATGCTCTGCAGTGAATGGGTGCCGTCAGAATGAGAGTCCAAACAGCTGATAAAAACATCACAATAATCCACACCACTCCAGTCCATCAGTTAACATCTGGAGAAGACAAGAGCTGAAACAAATCCATCATTAAGATGTTTTTAACTCCAATACCAGTCCATAATAACACTTCCTTAAGTGAAAAAATTAATCTCTTGTTCGTTACATCAAAATCCAGCCACATATTGAGCTGTTTTGTCTTGTAAATGCTGCTTGATCTGATGCAGATTTCTCTCCTGATTCAGACCAGAACACTTTTTCACTGGAGGAAGAGTTATTATGGATTATGGACTCTATGGTATTTTAGTTAAAAACATCTTAATGCTGTATTTGTTTCAGTTTTTGTCTTCTCAAGATGTTAACTGATGGACTGGAGTGCTGTGGATTACTTGTGGATTATTGTGATGTTTTTATCAGCTGTTTAGACTCTCATTCTGACGGCACCCATTCACTGCAGAGCATCCATTGCTGAGACACTGATGCAATGACACAGTTCTACAAATCTAACTTCTCGGATGGCCTTATGATAAGTAAACATTAAGCAAATGTAAATTTTTTTGTGAACTATTAATTTAAGTAGGCTGCTCATTTGTATGACACCCTAAATAGGCTGCATGTTTCCAGAAGTAATGGGAGCTGTGCCGCTGTCTCTCAGGTCAGTTGTGTTGATTGCCTGTGTTTTACTCATGACTCCTGGTTGTTTATCAGAGCTGCTGGCGTCTCTGGAGCAGAACGGCGCTGCAGGAGCCGCTGATGGCACAGAAGCTCGTCAGCGCAGGTCTGGGGTCAGCAGTAACGGCACCGCACCTGTCGACTCCAGTAAACCCTACACACCTGAGCAGGCCGAGGCCGTCAGGAGGTGAGTACAGCGTCTCACAGATTCAAAAAGACTCCTGCGGTTCCCTAAACAACCTCCTGCCAGACCGTTCTTAAAGGAGTCCTAACCTATATTTGTAGTCTTATTTTAACCCATTTTTTTCTTTTTTTAGTCCATTTATAAAGCTAGTCAAGGTTTCTTGAACCAAAAGCAGGAATTTTGTTTTTCATGATAATTTAAAAATGTCCCTAATATTTATACATCAACAGATGTGTTTTATTTTTAATGTATTTTTTAAAATCTATTATTTATATAATGCTATTATAGTATTTACAAACATTTTGAATTGGCTTTTATTTTCATATTTTTTTTAGGTAAGTTTAGTAAGTTTGTAATGTACTTATTTTTATATATTTTTTAAATATTTCTATTTAGTGTTAGTTTTAGTTTTATTTCAGAATAAGTTTTAGTAAATGTTAAATGTGTTTATTTATTTACATTGAGCTTTATGTATTTCTTTTCAAATTTAGTTTGAGTAATTTTAGTACTCCAACATAAATATATAACTTAAGTTATTTTAGTATTATTTATGTGCTGTTATAGTGTTCATTAGGTTTTATTCTTATATTTTCAGATAAATTTTAGTTTAGTAATTTTGTAATGTGCTTTTGTCATCTTTTTATGTTTCGATTTGCCCCCGATTAATTTAGACATAATTATATTTATTTCATAAAATCCAAATTAGTGTGATTTTAGTATTTCTATACTATTACAGAGTTTTAATTTTACTTTACATTTTAGTAATTTTACACTGTTTATTTTTATTATTTAACTATAATTTATTTCATTTTTTAAATTATTTTTAGTTATTTTAGTACTTTTTTTTTTAGTTTAATTTTTTTGTCTAATACGTTTATTTTATTTCAGTTAACGAAAACCATTTTTATCATTTTTATTTTAATACTCTGATCCAGATACAGTCCTTTAAGAAGCTTGTTGTGTTTCTGGTCTGGCAGAATAAAGCAGTGCAAGAACTACTATGAGATTCTCAGCGTGCAGAAAGATGCTTCTGAAGAAGACCTGAAGAAAGCCTACAGAAAACTGGCATTAAAGTTCCACCCTGATAAGAATCACGCTCCGGGAGCCACGGAGGCGTTTAAAGGTAAAGACGTCATACGCTTGCTTTGGTTGCAGTGCAGTCTGTCTGCAGTAACAGTGTGTGTTCTTCATTAACATCTGGAACATGAACAGTGAATGATTTATTTGATTTAAAAGGACAACACTAATTAATCAACATTTCTGTAAATGTGCCAATGTTTAGCCAGTCGGCTAAAAGTCCTTTGGCAAGATTTTTCAAAACCCTTTAATATGATCAAGAACACTAAACAAAACATGACAACAATCAGCGTTTTCACACTATCAGCCATACAAGCACATAAAGCGACAACCTTCAGTACGTATATGTGAGCATGCTGAAAAACATCAATCATACATGAAGCACAAAAGTCTCCAAAATACCAGACAATTAATAAAATAATCCAAAACATGCATTTATCCACCTGACAGCGAGCAAAGCTCATGGAACGAGTTAACAGCGGATTAAATAATACCAACAATAATAGTAAAATGAGCAGTAAGATTTATAAATGAAATCTGTTTATTTAACAGCCAGGCTTTAAGACTGTCTAAAGGAATGATATATTCCTAGTGTTCCTGTGGCTCAGTGGTAGAGCATTGCTTTAGCAGCGCAAAAGGTTGTGGGTTCGATTCCCAGGGAACACATAGTGATAAAACATGTATAGCCTGAATGCACTGTAAGTCGCTTTGGATGAAAGCGTCTGCTAAATGCATAAATATAAATATATATGATCTATAAATGTACTAAAGAAGGAGACGGTGTCCTGTGTTTGTTGTGTAACTGTGTTTTGCTGCAGCTATAGGAAACGCTTATGCAGTTCTGTCTAATGTGGAGAAGAGACGGCAGTACGATCAGATCGGAGAGGAGCGCAGCGGCTCGGGGCGATCCAGCCAGACCAACGACACACAGTTCGAGGCTGATATTTCACCTGAGGATCTCTTCAACATGTTCTTCGGAGGAGGCTTCCCTACTAGTGAGTCTGAGCGTGTGTTTGTGAGGCTGAAGGGCATCTTGGGTGATGAAAGCAGAAGCAGACACGGTCCAAAGTTAACTGTGAACGCTGTATTGAGAACATTTACTGGATTTAAAATGGTATTTTCATTCAAAAGTTCACCCTAAAATCAAAATATAAATAAAGAAATTATATTTTGCAGAAATAACTATTTTTATTTTATTTATATTTTTGGTAACACTTTACAATAAGGTTAATTAGTTAACTACATTAGTTAACATGAACTAAGAATGAACAATACTTCTACAGCATTTATTAATCTTTAGTTAATTTCAGCATTTACTAATGCATTATTAAAATCACAAGTTGTTTGTTAACATTAGTTAATGCACTGTGAACTAACAATGAACGACTATTTTTATTAACTAACATTAACTAAGATTAATAAAGAGTGTAATAAATGTAGTGTTCATTGTTCGTTCATGTTAATTAATACATTAACTAATGTTAACAAATGACACCTTGTTGTAAAGTGTTACCTTTTGTTTTTGCATCTTTTTTTCATAAAAAAGTTTAGTTATAGGGATGCTTGTTTCCACCAAGGAATAAAAAGGTAATTGTGATTTTTGTTGTTGTTGCAATTCTGTGTTTATGTTTCGTAATAATTTAATATAACAATTTCTTGTAATTCAATTGTATAACTTGTAGAATTTATTCAGAGATCGGCATGAAAATAGCCTTGATGCTGGCATGGCATTAAAAAGCGAATAAATAAATAAATCTTGTAATTCTGAGAATTGCAAGATATAGACTCAGAATTACAATTTTTGACAGATAAACTTGCAATTTTGAGGAACAAATCCAAAAAGTTACCTTTTTTTTATTGTGTGGTGGTAACAAGCTTCCATACATTACTGCAATACACTTGAATACAATGATTGTTTTTCTGTGAAACACATTTATTATAACTGTCTCTTAGCAAATATATTATTACATATTTTTATCCTTAATTTTGGGGTGAAATATGACCTTGACACATACTTGAAGGTTTTCATAAGAGTCAAATAAAACTTAAAGTTATTGGCAAACTATTAACTAAATGAAATAAGCATGATTGAGTCACAGAAGGCTTTTGTGGAGAATTGATTTGGAGTATCTGTTGTAGTCATCTATGTGTCTATCAGTGTATTACTGCACAGATGTCACACACACAATCCCATGAGTCCCTGAGGCTCGGAATAAAGACATGACTGTGTTTTTTTCAGGTAATGTTCACATGTACAGTAATGGACGGATGCGCTTTAATCAGAATCAGGCCGAGAGAGGAGAACACAGAGGGGTGAGGAACATCTTCAGACCCACGAGATCTGTTCATTTGGGGGAGGTTTAACGTGTGTTTTAGAGTAAATGTGAAAACGTCCATTTTAGATTGAGATGTATTTCATGTTTTTTTTCTCATGTTTTCATCATTTTAATTTCAATAGCCTCTTAGCTTTTGTTGCAGGTCACTTCAGCAGTCCTGGTGGAGTGACAAATGTATTTTATGTTTTCATATTACATAAGAATTAACAATTTTTTTTATTACATACACATACACACAATTTATAATATTATTATTATTACATGCAAATATAAATATAATACTTGCAATATTAAAATGACTGTTTTTATGTGTTTTGGTAAATATTTTTTAATATTAAAATTGTTAGTTATAAAATTATATTTTATATATATATAAAAAAGTAAAATTATAATATAGAATAAAATAAATTAATTAATAAAATATGTAAAATATATATAATTTTTTTTCAATTATATACAGAATAAAACCATTTTAATTAATTAATGAAACTGTATAAAATATAGCATTTATACAATTCTATGAATTAAATTAATTTACTAAATTCACTTAAAGTAGCATGGCTTCTAAAGTTGCATCAGTGTGACATGCTGTAGCTGTATTCTCTGAATGAAACAGCAGAGGACGGCAATGAGACGTTTATGAGTAGATCAGACTGCTGGAGAATTATGATGACTGGTTAATATGATTGTGTGTGTTTAGGGCGGTCTTGCTCTTCTCATGCAGTTGATGCCCATCCTCATCCTCGTCATCATCTCAGCGCTCAGTCAGATGATGGTGACCAACCCACCCTACAGTCTCAGCTTCAGACCGTGAGTCTCTCTCTCTTTATCAGTATCTCTCTCTCTGTCAATCTCTTTTTATCTACTTTCACACTTTAAACAGCACAGTTGCTCTTGCAGTGGTCAACATTTGCACATTCAGATATCTTAAGCACACAAACGCTCTCGTTATCAGAATCAATAGATTACATAAAGTTCTACAGCAGGTACGTGGAGTATTTAAACTTCATTATCTTTATTTATGTAGCACATTTCAAACACAATGGTAATACACAGTGCTTTACATGAAAAAAAATTATTAAAAGAAGATTAATACGCGATGAATGAAATGCAAAAAAAAAATTAATTCTGCTAATTAAGTGCATTTATATTGTTTATTTATTTATTTATACTCATTACATTTACATATGAAGTCTACAACTCATAAATACAATTATTAGAAGAAATGCATTTTTATATATGTATTAAATAAGTGTATATATATGAAAATATATATATGTTTAGAGTATATTCTGTAGGGTCTAACTGAAGAGTTATGTAAAAAAACATAAAAATACATATATATATATATATATATATATATATATATATATATCACACACACACACACACACACAACAGTTAACAGTTTTTGAACAGTGAGATTTTTTTATGTTTTTTAAAGACGTCTCTTCTGATCACCAAGACTGCATTTATTTGATCTGAAATACAGAAAAAAACAGTAAAATATTGAAAAAAATATACTATTTAAAATAACTGTTTTCTATTTGAATGTAATTTATTCCTATGATTTCAAAGATGAATTTTAAGCTTCATCACTCCAGTCACATGATCCTTTATTTATTTATTACATATGAAGTCTACAACTCAAATAAAATTATTAGAAGAAATGCATTTTTATATATATATATATATATATATATATATATATATATATATATATATATATATATATATATATATATATATGTATATGTGTGTGTGTATTAAATAAGTATATATGTTTAGAGTATATTCTGTGGGGCCTAACTGAAAAGTTATGGAAAAAAAATATATACATATACATAAATCTGCTTGAAGGAAACCTGAGCTTTTGTCACATGATCAATGATGTCACTCACGTTACATGTGCTTACATCTGACGAGGGACCTAGAAATCATTTAATGTCAGAACTTTTATTTATTATACTTGTGAGTACATATAACCAAGTATAACTGCTCTGCTACAATATTTTCAAGTTTGTATCATTATTAGTTTCATCAGTATGTTTTATTGGTCTGCTGTATTGATCGCTGATGCTGCTGAGACGTCGGTCCATGCCGGGTCACCGTGAGCCGCCCGATCAATAGCGGTTCTTATTATCCAGACCGGTCGAGTTCTGGACCCTGATCAGATTCTGTCTTGTGATTCCAGAGAGAGTTTTTGGACCAGTTTTGCAACAGTGTTTTTTTATTTATTTATTTATTTATTTTTTAACCAAAATGGTTATGAAAGCTTTCATTTAGCTAAAAACTGAATCTGAAAATAAAGTTTATTTAATAATCAGTTAATCAAATTTATTTCATAGTTAACACTCAAATAAAAAATGACTTGTAGAGTCTATATACAGATATTGTGTGTGTGTGTGTGTGTGTGTGTGTGTGTGTATGAAGAGTTGAGATGCAAAAGCCTCTAAGTGCCGTCTGAAATTTTCTTCTAAAATTAGCATTTTTATCAGGCTCCTATATTTATGTTCAGTTATTTCACTTTAATTGTGTAGAAAAGGACCTATACATTGCTAATGCTAATTTTAGAGGAAATTATCAGACGGCACTGAGAGGCTTTTGCATCTCAACTCTTCATTTATATATATATATATATATATATATATATATATATATATATATATATATATATATATATATATATATACAACCCCAAATCAGAAAAAGTTGGGACAGTATGGAAAATGCAAATAAAAAAAGAAAGTAGTGATTTCTAAATTTACTTTGACTTGTATTTCATTGCAGACAATATGAACACAAAATATTTCATGTTTTGTCTGGTCAACTTCATGTCATTTGTAAATATACATCCTTTCCTGTCATTCAGACCTGCAACACATTCCAAAAAAAGTTGGGACAGGAGCAATTTAGGGCTAGTAATGAGGTAAATTGGTTAAATAATGATGTGTTTTGAAACAGTTGATGTCAACAGGTGATTGTAATTATGATTTGGTACAAAAGCAGCATCCAAGAAAGGTCTAGTCCTTTAGGAGCAAAGATGGGCCGAGGATCGCCAGTTTGCCAACAAATACATGAGAAAATTATTGAAATGTTTAAAAACAATGTTCCTCAAAGAAAGATAGGAAGAGATTTGGATATTTCACCTTCAACAGTGCATAACATAATTAAAAGATTCAAGGAATCTGGAGGAATTTCAGTGCGTAAAGGACAAGGGCGCAAGCCTAAGCTGAACAACCGTGATCTCCGATCCCTCAGGCGGCACTGCATCAAGAATCGTCATTCATCTATAAGCGATATCACCACATGGGCTCAGGACTACTTTGGCAAACCTTTGTCAAGTACCACAATACGTAGTTACATCCACAAATTCCAGTTAAAACTGTACTGTGCCAAAAGGAAGCCCTATGTTAACAGTGTCCAGAAGCGCCGTCGACTTCTCTGGGCTCGGAGGCATCTGGGATGGACCATCACACAGTGGAAACGTGTACTGTGGTCAGATGAATCAGTATTTCAGGTATTTTTTGGGAGGAATGGACGCCGTGTGCTCCGGACCAAAGAAGAAAAGGATCATCCAGACTGTTACCAGCAACAAGTCCAAAAGCCAGGGTCTGTCATGGTATGGGGTTGTGTCAGTGCCCTTGGCAAAGGTAACTTGCACTTCTGTGATGGCACCATTAATGCTGAAAAGTGCATAGAGATTTTGGAGCACAATATGCTGCCTTCAAGAAGACATCTTTTCCAGGGACGTCCATGCATATTTCAACAAGACAATGCAAAACCACATTCTACACACATTACAAAGTCCTGGCTGCGGAGGAAGAGGGTACGGGTACTTGACTGGCCTGCCTGCAGTCCCGACCTGTCTCCAATAGAGAATGTGTGGCACATTTTGAAGCGCAAAATGCGACAACGAAGACCCCGTACTGTTGCCCACCTTAAGACTTGTTTGCAGGAAGAATGGGACAAAATTACACCTGAAACACTTCATCACTTGGTGTCTTCAGTCCCTAAACGTCTTTTAAGTGTTGTGAAAAGGAATGGCAACATTACAAAGTGGTAAATGCTTTACTGTCCCAACTTTTTTTGGAATGTGTTGCAGGTCTGAATGACAGGAAAGGATGTATATTTACAAATGACATGAAGTTGACCAGACAAAACATGAAATATTTTGTGTTCATATTGTCTGCAATGAAATACAAGTCAAAGTAAATTTAGAAATCACTACTTTCTTTTTTTATTTGAGTTTTCCATACTGTCCCAACTTTTTCTGATTTGGGGTTGTATATATATATATATATATATATATATATTAAACATTAGTTATTGTATTAACTAACATGAACTAACCATGAGCAATACATTTGTTACTGTATTTACTAATCTTCGCTAACGTTAGTTAATAAAAATACAGATGTTCATTGTTAGTTCATGTTAGATCACAGTGCATTAACTAATGTTAACAAGATTTTAATAATGTATTAGTAAATGTTGAAATTAACATTAACAAAGATTAATAAACTCTGTATAAGTGCAGTTCATTATCAGTTCATGTTAACTAATGAACCTTATTGTAAAGTGTTACCATATATATATATATATATATATATGTATGCACCACATTTTACATTATAAATTAATTTTTTGAAATATAAACTTTTAAACTGTGGCTGTAATAAAACTTTCATGACAGATTTATTCTATATTAATGTTATATAATGCATATATTTATTAAAATGCTCCTCTCTTGAGTTATTTTTCTAGTTTATGGCCATTAAATGGCTTTTCTGAGGTAAATGTAACATTTGAACTTTGAACTTTTATTCTATGTAGAATTGTAATTTGAATGAAACACTGTAGCTGTACAGCAGATGCGTTCTGTCGATCACGTGAGATCTCGTCTGATTGGTCGAGAGAGATCGGAGGGTTGCAAACTCTGTGTGAACTCTTAACCTTTGACCCTGACTGATGTTCACGCAGAGGAATCATCTAGAAGTCTGAGTGGACAGTCGCTCCATGTGCATGAAACCTGTGACCTCTGACCCTCAGTGCTCTCTTTATACAACACACTAACTTATAGTTAACTAAAGTGTGTGTGTGTGTGTGTGTGTGTGTGTGTGTGTGTGTGTGTGTATATACATATATTAGTGCTGTCAATCGATAAAAAAAATTAACTAATTAATCGCACCACCTAACATATTTAAACATTTAAATATACTTTTATATTGCAATAATTTCACATTCAATCTTCATATTTTTTAGATTTGTTTAATGGCATCTTTTTTATGACTGAAGGTTTTTATTTCCCTATAACAAGAAATAATTTTAATATTTAACCATTGTCTATAGCCATTAAACATTACATTATAATTCTGAGCTATCAATTTTAACATTTATTAGACTTTAAAAAATAACTTCTAATTTAAGTGAACTTAAAACAATCTTCGCATAAACCCATTATAATAAATTACATATTTAGCTAGGCTACCTGTGCCCCTATGAAGAAATATACAGAAATTGAATAAAGTTATCAAACACTAAATTCTAAAATAAATACTTACAGCTAAATAAAAGTGATTGATTTCCTCTTTTCCTCTTTTGTTCTTGATGAACAGACATCACAGCAGCTGGTTATTAGGTTGTTTTGGCTGCTATTTCTTTAAGAGCTCAGTGTTTCCCACAGGATTTTGTGAGACTTGTGGCGGCAGGTGACGTCACATATTAATTTGCATATTCATGACGTCATTGGGTCAAGTTTGCGTTCAGACGAGTTTTGGCACTTCAGATCTGTTCTCGTCACATACTGTGATTAATACAACTGAATGCCCAATAAAGCTGTTCACATTATACTTTCTGTTGTCATACATAAAACGAGTATAAATGGTAAACACGACCCATTAATACTACATGTTAACCAGGAATCACTCTCACTATACTCCTTAAATCCTGATTTATAATCGCGACATCGTCTGATAAAATCAATATACATCTAACTTACACTAAAAAGCGACTATATGCGGTGGTTTTGGCTGTATTACTGTTTTGTCTCATTCGGCGCACTGCCTGCGTCTGAGTAACAAACTATGCGCATATTAACAGATGAATTATGTTCATATTTAAAAGTCCAAACAGTCAGTGAGCGACAGGTGCTTGGAAACGCTGTTTTGTAAATGATTTGTTGACGATTTTGCTGCGTTACAGCCAACTGAATGCTCTGTTTCTCTGCCGCTCACTGTTCAGAAGAGACACTGCGCCGGGAGTCAGAGCTAGCGCTCGCGGGACAGTACTGGAGACTAGAGGTCTTCACGGGTCCAAAAATTCGTACCCGAACCCGAAGAGACCCGTAAATATGCTGCACGGAACCGACCCGTATTTTATTTGAAAGTGGGACCCGAACCCGTGCAGACCCGAGAAATGCCATAAATGTACTACCCGGACCCAACGCGGACCCGACCATTATTCAAAAGTTGGACCCGAACCCGGCTGGGAAGACACAGACCTGATTGCACCCGTCCCGATCGGCACATATTGCACAGCAAATGCTATTAAGTCAATGAACAAGTTGCGAAAAAAAAACCTTTTTGCCTTAACTACTGTTAGTTTCCCTGACTGCGATGCATACAATCCTCCTTGCCAATAAATGTCCCTCCATGTTAGGCTGTTCCTCTCTCTTGCCGTCTGAAACAGCTTCTTAATCCACACATTATTCCAGCTTAAAAGTCTACCTGCTGAGATGGCGACGGATGACCAATGCAACTTCGCAGTTTTTTTTTTCATCTGGAGTCAGCTTCGACTGTTACGTTTCCCCTTTTGAACTACAATAACGATACTTTTTGTTGGTTGTAATAAAGACTCGGAGCAATTATTTTTTTTAGCAAAAAATGCACAGAATTATAAGTTCGTTACACTTAACTGCGTGCGTGTTCAATAACAGGTGCGTCTCTTCAGTTTTGTTTCAGCTTTTTTTCCCACATCACTATGAAGGAATCCATGATCACCGGCCGCTTGCAGTACTACTAACATTAACTCCGCCCGCGCTCTGTTTCTGGCGGCTGAGGTAACGCGTGTTTTTCTCTTC
>CM041809.1:33051028-33113528 GCA_023376895.1 Aspiorhynchus laticeps
GTTTGTGTCTTTGTTTGTGTCTGTGTGTGTGTGTCTATGTGTGTGTGTGTGTGTGTGTCTCTGTGTGTGTGTTCGTGTTCGTTTGTGTGTCTGTGTGTGTTTGTGTGTTCGTGTGTGTCTGTGTCTGTCTCTCTGTCTCTGTGTCTCTGTGTGTGTGTGTGTGTCTCTGTGTGTGTGTCTCTGTGTGTGTGTGTGTGTGTGTGTGTGTGTGTGTGTGTGTCTCTGTGTGTGTGTTCGTGTTCGTTTGTGTGTCTGTGTGTGTTTGTGTGTTCGTGTGTGTCTGTGTCTGTCTCTGTGTCTCTGTGTGTGTGTGTGTGTTCGTCTGTGTCTGTGTCTGTGTCTCTGTGTGTGTGTGTGTGTGTGTGTGTGTGTGTGTGTCTCTGTGTGTGTGTGTGTGTGTGTCTCTCTGTGTGTGTGTTCGTGTTCGTTTGTGTGTCTTTGTGTGTTCGTGTGTGTCTGTGTCTGTCTCTCTGTCTCTGTGTCTCTGTGTGTGTGTGTGTTCGTCTGTGTCTGTCTCTGTGTCTCTGCGTGTGCGTGTGTGTTTTTGTTTGTTTCAGAGGAGGGTCTGCTGTACCGCGCGCGGTATTTCGGGGACAGTGATCTGTACCAGCGGGCTCAGCGGATGGGAACCCCGAGCTGCTCTCGGCTGTCTGAGGTTCAGGCGTCTTTACACGGATAGCTGAAGCATCACTGCACTACCTGGTGAGCGCCGCATCTGTCCACACCTTCATCTGATCTGAGTCCTGCTTCTCTCACATTCACACATCTGGAAGAGGCTTTAATCCAGAGCCACTTAGCTTTCAGTTCATGCATTCCCTGGGAATCAAACCTAGAACACTCTCATGCGGTGGATAATCAGTGAAGATTTCTCAGTTTCTGGACGTTCAGATAGTTTGTGGTGTCTCAGTGTAATGTTCAGAGTCAAGCTGGTAGTTTGACGTCCTGTCGAGTAAAAAGCACTTTTAGATCATTATAAAAAATGTTTTTGTTTAATTGAGCCGCCTGACACAACAACAACAACACTGTTTGTTTCTTCGTTTTTGTTTCTCAGCCAATGCCAAACTGTGTGAAAACTGTTTATAAAAGTAGGAACAATAAGTAAAAAAAATCCTGTTTATATTCTTCATCAGGAAATTGATTGATTTTTGACTTCCATCAACAATAAACATATTAAATAAATATGAATAACTGTAAAAACAATAAATGTTTATTAAGGTTTAGTAATAAACTGAATAAGAAAGTCACCTGAAAAAAAAAATATATATATATTTTTTGGAATAAAAAAAAAAAAAAATATATATATATATATATATATATATGTGTGTATATGAATGTATGTGTGTGTGTGTGTGTATACATATATATACATATATATATATATATATATATATATACACATATAGTGCATTCAGAAAGTATTCAGACCCCTTTACTTTTTTCAATTTTGTTATGTTGCAGCCTCATACTACAATTATTATTTTTTTCTCATTAATACACTCTGTACCTCATAATGACAAAGTGAAAACAGAATTTTAGAAATGACTGTCTTAATGTTATATACATAATATAATTTTTATATTTGTTATATATATAATCTTTATATATTTTTATATAGAATATATGCTATGTTACTAATTATGCATATATATATATATATATATATATATATAAAAGTGCTGGTTGGTTTGGTTCAGTGCTTTGTGAGTTCTCTATGGAGGGAATGAATGGGAACAATTGCTTGGTAAAGTGGGTCAGTGTTTGTGCCGCAGAAATTACACACTTCAGCTTTGAGCAAAAGTATCGTTTTTGAACGTCTGCTTGGTGTTTTGTGCATTGTGGAATTTTCATCACAAATAATTCATTAAACAATTGGTTATTCATTTTTCTTCAAATAAATATTATTCATATATCAATATTTATTTTCTGCACAGGTTCCAAAAACAATCTCTCCAGTCTGGAATATGGAAGAACGCCATACGGATTGTAAATACATTTGTTCGAAAAACAGGGCTGAGCATTGCAGCAACTACTGAACTTGACTAGAAAGACTTACTGAGGGCTGAAGGTGTGTGAGTGTGTGTGTGTGTGTGTGTGTGTGTGTACATGCATGCATGCTAAGGACCATGTACGTGAACAAATGTGTTTGTGTGTGTGCGTGTACATGCATACTAAGGATCGTGTGTGTGTGTGTGTGTGAAATCGGAGCTGGTGTTTTGGACTCCTGTGGATGAAGGACGTTTCCTCGCTGTCTGAATGTTCTGGCCTGGATTAAAGTTCATGGTGTTGTTTCTCTAAATTCAGCCTCATTTTCAGCTCTGGCAGGAATCAACAATCTGGTTCTGCATTATGAAACAGACTGGAGATCCGACGACAATATCTGCATATATTTATTTGAGTTTGTTTAGATCAAGATCATGTCTTTTTAATGATTTATATTTGTATGTTTGAGATTTATCTATGCAGGGATACTACTGATTAATTATTGTGTATGCGTCTGACTTTAACTGTCCTGCGTGTTAGGAGTAACTACGGCTGCTGTATACATGTGATATTTATTGAAAGATTGAATAGGAATATTTATTTCATATGAAGTTTTATTTTCTACATGACTTTAGTGGAACTATTTCATCGCTGACAGAGACTACACTGCAATTATTTCACTCTGAATACAAATAAAGATTGTACGTGCCACTGTCCGCCGAGTGGGTGTGTGAGTTTGAAGAGCGTTTTAGACGCAGGATGTCAGCTGATGCCACACTGAGCTGAATCATGTGTTTCTGCACGTTCATAGTCACCCATATGAAGAAAAAAAAACAGTGTGTGGAATGTTGATGAAAACAGCTGAGAGAAAGACATGCTCTTCACTTAAAGGAATAGTTGACCCAAATATGGACTAAAAATGAACTCTGACTATAATAGTCAAAAAATGAACTATTATGAACACCCTCAGGCCGTCTGAGATTAGGATGAGTTTGTTTCTTCATCAGATTTGGAGGAATGTCTCAGCAATGGATGCTCTGCAGTGAATGGGTGCCGTCAGAATGAGTCCAAACAGCTGATAAAAACATCACAATAATCCACACCACTCCAGTCCATCAGTTAACATCTGGAGAAGACAAAAGCTGAAACAAATCCATCATGAAGATGTTTTTAACTAAAATACGAGTCCATAATCCATAATAACGCTTCCTCCAGTGAAAAAGTGTTCTGGTCTGAATCAGGAGAGAAATCTGCATCAGATCAAGCAGCGTTTACAAGACAAAACAGTCCAAAACAGCTCTAAACAAATACATATGCGGCTGGATTTTGATGTGAGAGACGACTGGACTTTTTCACTGGAGGAATAGTTATGAATTATGGACTTGTATTTTAGTTAACGTCTTGATGGATTTTTTTTCAGCTTTTGTCTTCTCCAGATGTTAACTGATGGACTGGAGTGGTGTGGATTACTTGTGATGTTTTTATCAGCTGTTTGGACTCTCATTCTGACGGCACCCATTCACTGCAGAGCATCCATTGCTGAGACACTGATGGAATCAAAATGCATTATATTTGTAGATTCCTTGTTGCATCTGAAGTTGGTTGATTGTCATGTTTTTTATGTATTCTACTGTCTAAAGTTGTAACAGTGAATAGATGTTTAATAACTGGTTACGGTTATTCGTGAGATCATACTATGCATCATAAGGTGCATTACAAAGCATAATTAATGCATTAACTTTAAAATGCAATATGCCGTAAAACAGCATATTTCTTTAAAATACTATTTGGATAGCACATAAATATTGATCAAAACTAAAGTACTTTGTCAGTGAATCAAATCACATGAACTCATTGAAGTAGGTTTATAAAAACTTATAAAAAATATATTTAATATAATATAATCTACTTATAGAAAAAAATATGACAAGATGAATTGTGGCATCTCTGCATGGAGCTGAAATTAAAATACTAAAGTAAATACAAGAATAAAATGTATCCTCTTCCTGATTCCCAGAGAATGCATAAATTAATAATGCATGTTTCGTCATTAATGCAATTCAAGTTGCTTTAGATAAAAACATCTGTTGAATGTCTAAAATCTAATGTAAATATACAATTGCTGTCATTGGCCTAATGCATAAAAAAAAAAAAACACTGTTTCTTTAAAAAGATTATTTATTTTCTGCATTTCATTGAAGTACAAAAAACAGAACACATTGCATTTGAATATCAAATAAATAAGATGCATGGAATATGCAAATGATTGTTTATAAAATAAAAAATTAAAAGCACCTCTTCCATTTGATCTAAGGGAACAATAACTGCATCCACACATCTTTGAACAATCCGGCACTTGGATAACAGAAAAACATGAAGTTTGTTACATGGAAAATAGCTGCCACATTTGGTTTCCATAAACCTGAGGTAAACATTTCAACAGCAGCCCGAAAACCCTGCTTCACTAGAACGTCAGCAAAAGTGCAACAAACTGACCGAACTGTATTACAAAGTCTTTTTATATACTCTACATCTGCATTACAAATGCCCTGCAAGTTGGTCATTTACTGCTTTAAACAGTTATACAACAATCAGGCCTCTCGTGAGACCAAAGAGCTTCATTTTAAACCTAGTAAAAGTTCATGACATGTACAATAAGTCAGTCAGGCTCAGCATTCTTCAATCAAAAGCTCTTCAGAGCAGTACAGTTTTCTTTTAATAACTCTAAATCCAGTGCTCAGTTTAAGTGCACGTCTAACAACCGGAGACGAAGGCGATCTGCCAGCGAAAAGCCCCTGGATTTTTGGCCAGAAGCCCTGGGAGTCGAGCCTCAGTACGAGAGTGAGCTGGAAGGTGGGCACTAGATATGGGTCGACTGAGATTTCTGCCACGGCTTCACAGCTGCCATCCTGCTCCACGCAAAGGTCAACGAGGGCACCGCGAAGGCCACAGGGCTCGCTGACCGACAGATGCACCAGCTCCTGGCCGATGTGCTCCAGGAGTTTCTCGGGAATCAGCAGCTTGGAACAGTGCAAGACGCCGTCTTTGGCGTCGGTCAGGTTAAGTGCTATGAGCTGCACCACTTCTTTACACAATGCCTCTTCGGTCGGGTCAAAAAACAAGTCGGATTCGGACAGATCGGCTAGGGATATGGAACCTGCGGGAGACGAATGCAAGCATGCATTAGTTGCAAATACAAGTTGGAAAACGTATGCATGGAAACTTGTGCAAGAAGTGCACGTTTACCTGCATCTGATGCATCGTCTGTGCTGTGATTGTCTGAATCAGAGTCCAGGCTTTGGCTGCTGTGCAGTTTCTGCATCAGTTTGCTCCAGGACAAGCGTTTGGATGGAGCATCAGATGTTGGTGTGGATGGGAGACTCGAGTCTTCAGATGAAAGGCTGGACATCAGCTCCTCGTGCATTGTTGTGTTTTAGAATGACTGTAAGAGAGAAGATTTGGTTTTATTATTCATGCACGAGACACAAAAGCAGCTGGTGCATTGCAATAAAATAATTTCAGTACAAATATGTAAAAATTTGTAAATCAAGATGCATTTACAAGCAAAATGACTACAGATATAAAGTCTTGCATTCTGAAAAATGTATTAAGTTTATGCTTTTGTATTGGAAAATACTTTATGCATAAAACAAGACTTGCAAATTATTTTCCTTTTGAATTAAGTTTATTTTTCTGGCCCCATTAACAGGTTTCTGTTGTTTTAATAAGCATAAACTCACTAAATATTGAGATTTTCTTCTGAAAACAATGTAAAGTCATTTTGCTTCTCATCTAAAAATGCTTGCATAATTGTTCTGGAAAAACAAGACAACACTAAGCAAGAAAATCTCTGTAGAATAAACAAGTCAGACAAAGAACAAAGTATTGTCATTTTAACTAAAAAAACAAACATGCATCATCCAGTTATATGACTGATTTAGCAGTGCTGATGTTATGAATATTGCAGCAAATAGTGATGATCAGAAACGCAGCATACTTTTGTCTTGCATTGTACTCCAAGGTTTGAATGAACAACAATAAAGACAATAAAAACAGCGCTGTTTAAGCACTGGAAATCATCAAATAAGACACTTACCGATATTCAGTACTGTAGATCCTCAGGTGTGATGAATTGTCGCTAGTTTCCCGCAGATGAAATAGTGCTTAACAAAGACCAGAGACCAACAAAGCCGTGTAAGAGCGGAGTAAGTGCTGCAGCTGTTAGTATCCGCAGTGAGTCCTGCAAACACTGACGCAACCGTTTCTGCGCTTGCTTATATACCCGCTGGCCACGCCCCCTGCGAGTTTCCAGCCAATCGGCGCTTATGTCACGTCTTTCGCGTCCCAAGTTCGCCTGGTAACACGAAGCAGCGCTGATCAATGAGAAGGAGGTGCATTTCTCACATCACCTTTTGTCTGTAACTCAGGACATGCAGTGGCGAATCTCACGTCTGCGCATTTGTTTGTGGTTTGATTGGACGATTTGCATCCCGAATCGAAACAGAATTGTGAAAATCTGACTCTGCGTTTTCATTGAGTACGTGCTAGAGGAGCCACACAATGACTGATGACTAAATAAACACACTGCAGTCAAATGCTTCCTTATCCAATAATTCATGCCTGCTGGATTTAATAGAGGTTTGTGGCATGAGATACTTTTGTAAAGCTGACATGCTTCATTTTGCTGTTCTTCTACTATTGTTATCATCATGCAACTTTAATGTCTCATATTTGTAGTTTTAAAAATGTATGTGTCACATTGCCAAACTATTTACAATAGTGTGACTAGTTACACTGAAAAACTAAATTAACTGGCTTTATTCAAAGACCTAACTGCACTTACTGATACCAACAAAACAACGTTTTATAGGTTAAATAAATTAGAAATAGATAACAATTGCAAGTTAATTCTTTTTATAGTTTATAAGACCTAAAATGTAGACTTTTCCTTATATTTTAGTCTAAAATATTGATTTAAGAAGTCTTAATAACACTCTTTAAAACGAAACCAAACTAAAAGTTCACATTCAGTCTGATTTTTCACGTTTGTACTTTTGATGGTGGAAAACTTTACTAAATGGTGAATAGTTACACTAAAACACTAAACCTGAAAATGGAAACATCTAAAACAACTGGTTTTATTCAAATCAAAAAAATAATTTAATATCTCAAAATCGACCTATACCAAGAAAACTGAATTTTATGGGTTAAATATAACAGTAATGCATTTTTTTATAGTGTAAAATACATAAATATACACTTTCCTTAGTATCTTGTAATCCAAAATAATAATTTAAAAAGTCTAAGAACACATTAACCCTGTTTTCATATTTTAACCAAACTTAAAGTACTAAAAGTGATCTGGATTTGTTGGGAGTTTTCACATGAAATCCCTGAAACTAACACACTTTGCTACATTAGAAATCTCCAACAAACTTAAAAAACTAAACACTAGTCTTCACTGGAAAGAGTTCATAATAAAGCAAGATGTAGTTTGATTAAGACTTTGTCTTTGAGCTAAAGCGACTGGATTTGGCCATGCAGTAAAGTGTGAATCGCTGCAGTCGGGGGAGGTTCATGAAGGGTTAATAGTTTCCTAGTTTAGAACGAAGGCCTGTTGCTGGTCAGCAGAGACCGTCCCACACGGACAGGCACATTCCTGTCTTGTGTTTGCTAGCCAAGGGTGTGTTTCCCCTCAAATCCTGCTGCAGCTTTTGCATATAATGCATTTGAATCAGTTCAGCCGCATGAATACACAAACATGAATGGACCTCAGAATGTCTGTCAGAAGAGTTTTTCTGCGTTAAATCAGGGGTAGACTATAGCAGACGTTTATGTGGTGCTTTTAGAAAGGCCTGCTGTTTCTTCACACCTCAGCAGAACTGGGCTTGAGGACAACTGAAGATCTGACCTCTGCCAAATGTGCCTTAAAGACGCTTAGTGAATGAAAAAACTCCTGAGGAAGGATGCAATTTTAGCATGTATTATCACAGCAGATTTTCTGAGCATTAAATTACAGTCACCCAGTAAATACATGATTTATACATGATTTATTTACCTTTATTTCTTATTTACAACAACTCACAATTCTGACTTTACATCTCACTATACTGACTTTACGTCTCGTGATTCTGACTTTACGATTCGTGATTCTGACTTTACGATTCTAACTTTACGATTCTGATTTTACGTTTCGTGATTCTGACTTTACGTTTCGTGATTCTGACTTTACGTCTCGTGGTTCTGACTTTACGTCTCGCAATTCTGACTTTACGATTCTGACTTTACGTTTCGTGATTCTGACTTTACGTCTCATGATTCTGACTTTACGATTCGTGATTTTGACTTTGCGATTCTGACTTTACGTCTCGTGATTCTGACTTTACGATTCTGACTTTACGTCTCGTGATTCTGACTTTACGTCTCGTGATTCTGACTTTACGTTTCGTGATTCTGACTTTACGTCTCGTGATTCTGACTTTACGTCTCATGATTCTGACTTTACGTTTCGTGATTCTGACTTTGCATTTCGTGATTCTGACTTTACGTCTCGTGATTTCTGACTTTACGTCTTGTGATTCTAACTTTACGATTCTGACTTTACGTCTCGTGATTCTGACTTTACGTTTCGTGATTCTGACTTTACGATTCTGACTTTACGTCTCGTGATTCTGACTTTACGTTTCGTGATTCTGACTTTACGATTCTGACTTTACGTCTCGTGATTCTGACTTTACGATTCTGACTTTACGTCTCGTGATTCTGACGTTATGTCTCGTGATTCTGACTTTACGTTTCGTGATTCTGACTTTACGTCTCGTGATTCTGACTTTACGTCTCGCAATTCTGACTTTACGTTTCGTGATTCTGACTTTACGATTCTGACTTTACGTTTCGTGATTCTGACTTTACGTCTCATGATTCTGACTTTACGTATCGCAATTCTGACTTTACGTCTCACAATTCTGACTTTACGTCTCGCAATTCTGACTTTACATCTCGTGATTCTGACTTTACGTCTCACAATTCTGACTTTACGTCTCGTGATTCTGACTTTTCGTTTCGTGATTCTGACTTTACGTCTCACAATTCTGACTTTACGTTTCGTGATTCTGACTTTACGTCTCGTGATTCTGACTTTACGTCTCGCAATTCTGACTTTACGTCTCGTGATTCTGACTTTACGTCTCGTAATTCTGACTTTACGTCTCGTGATTCTGACTTTACGTCTCACAATTCTGACTTTACGTATCGCAATTCTGACTTTACGTCTCACAATTCTGACTTTACGTCTCGCAATTCTGACTTTACGGCTCACAATTCTGACTTTACGTATCGCAATTCTGACTTTACGTCTCGCAATTCTGACTTTACATCTCGTGATTCTGACTTTACGTTTCGTGATTCTGACTTTACGTCTCACAATTCTGACTTTACGTTTCGTGATTCTGACTTTACGTCTCACAATTCTGACTTTACATGTCAGTATTCTCACTTTACATCTTGTGATTCTGACTTTACGTCTCGCAATTTTGACTTTATGTTTCACTATACTGACTTTACGTCTTGTTATTGACTTTACGTCTCGTGATTCTGACTTAACATCTCACAATTCTGACTTTACATGTCAGTATTCTCACTTTACATCTTGTGATTCTGACTTTACGTCTCGCAATTCTGACTTTATGTTTCACTATACTGACTTTATGTCTTGTTATTGACTTTACGTCTCTTGATTCTGACCTTATGCCTCACAATTCTGACTTTATATCATTGTGCAATTCTGACTTTACCTCCATAGTTTTATATATTTCCATGTAGTAGACACACAAATAGTGTCATAAGTAGTGCTTGTTCAATCATTATTGTTCATACACAGTATCATAGAGATGTGGTTACTTTGGGAAAAAGCTTTGGCAAAAATACTCCTCAGTATTTATCTATAACTAGGTTGCGACTTTAATCCTAAAACATGGTGAACTGGAGGGTGACTAAAATTGCAACACCAGGTTGCTTTGGATCAAAAACATGTTGAGTAAAACTCATTTACAGCCATATAATGATCCTTACGACTTCTACGAAATGCTGCAATAATAGCTGGAAGGTTTCCTGGTTAAAACTAAAAGCTGTTTGTCCATTTGAATGAAAGCTTTTAACCACTTCAACTGTGAATAATAAACTGTTTCTTCAGGACATGCAACCAAAGCAAATAAAGTTTCGAAAGCTCAAGAAATCTATTATGTGAAGCTCTCTCTCAGAGACTGACTGAAGTTTCACTAACTGGATTTTTATTTTAGTTCATGCACACATTCCTACGCATGTAATGCAACGGAGGTTTGTTGGACGGAAGCCAAACTTCACAGATGTACTTCAGCAGAGGAGGACAAACAGTTCTCTCTGAATGTAGGCGGAACCGCAGAAAAACAAAGACACGTCACACGTGTTCCTCGTATAGGAACAAAACATACCGTCCCACTTCATTTACATCTCGCACTATTGAGGATCATATATTTTATGGGTATTAAGCAAATGATCCAAATCTTGCTATGAAATCAACATGTTATTCTACTGAGAAAAGAGCAATGTTTGTGCAATATGCAAATCTCAATATATGCATAAGAAACTGTAAAAATATGTTCAACTCATATTTCACAACAACAACAAAAGCAATATTTTGCATAAAAAAGAAGCCTATTTGAAAAACCATAAGGATTTTCTTCTAAAACCCATTTCACATATATTATTTAAATGTATTTATATTATATTAATACTAATTGCTTAATTCATTCTAAAGGCAAACTATATATATATATATATATATATATATATATATATATATATATACACACACACACAATACATTTAGGAAAAATATTTTATAAGTTCATAGAAGTAAATGTAAATTAAAAAATAAATGTATATATAAATATATATATACACACACACACATCACTGCTTTTGTTGTACTGCCTTTAATTTATCATTAACAACAATGTATTAAAATGAAAATATAACAAGGATCACTAATTGAGAATGATAAGAATGACAAAAATCTAAACTTTTTTTTTTTTTTAGATTTTCTTCTTATGAAAAACTGCATTAAATGTCAAAAGGAATAAAAAAAAAATCAGTTTTCATGATTTTTTTTTTATTTCTATATACCTTAGTAGTCATAAATTTTAAATTTTTCCAATTTATTTCTATTCCCATTTCATGCTAAATATAATTTCTTGTTTCTCTCTTTTTGCTGTGAAACACATTTTTCATGAGCTCCATCATGTGTTTCCAGCATTAGGACCCAGCAGTAGAGTTAGAAACGCCCTTTTTTTTAATACAGAAGTGGACAATCGACCTTTCAGCTAGAACAGAACAGAATGTTCAGTACTTTCATTCAGAAACATCTCTGCTGCCTGCTTCGATAGAGGCTGATAAACATCTACTGACGTTCAGTGGTTCATCAAGCATCTGCAGGAACTCAAAGCAATGTTTACACAAGGCTCACATTGCATTGCTGTCCCTTTCCCACTCAAGTTTTAACATGAACTTTAACTTTTATTCTTATTATTTCCACATAAAAGCAGCAAGCTCATTTTAGATGATGAACAGGAGAGCTTTGACTGAGTGATGTGCTTGTTTTTCTGTAGGAGCTTCAGCTCAAGGACAAAGACTGAGGCTCTTATTTTTTATCTCCACACAGCTGTCTGTCGTTCGGTCGGTTTGTCCTCCCCCTCTCTGTGTTTCTGCAGGACCGTGTGCCACACGACTCTCACGTCTGTCTCTGAAACAAACAGTTATTCACACACATGCTCAGTTGACTAAATAATAACTAGAGAAAAAGCTACTGAAAACACACACTGACTAAAGTCACTGAAAAACATTTTTGTACTGGTAAAAATGTAAATATGACACTTTTGCTCTTTGCAAATGACTTACACTTTGAATAACAAAATGCATTGACAGGTGCATGGCTTGAACTTTCTGAGAGAGTTTAACATGACAGGTGAAAAATCAGGGGAAGAAAAGGTGGTTCAGAAGCAGAGCAAAAATAAATAAAATACAATAAACCAAAAAACAAATAAATAAAATAAAATAACCAAATAAAAAATACAATACAATAAAAAAATAAAAATAACCGAATAAAAAAACAACATATAAAAATAGGATTTTATGCATTTGAATTGCATGTAATATTTTCATTACACTATTTGCATTAGAGTTTTAACATTAGTTTATAAACATAATGTGATGCATATTTTTGTATGTCATACATGAATGAAGCAGGTCAGATTTCTGTAATAGCACTAATAAACTCCATGTGTTTTAAATACAAAATAACCAGGTTTATTTATTTATTATAAATGTTTCAATCTCATGCATTATAACTAACTAAATATTGCTTGTTCCACAGCTAGTCATATTTAAATCATGTTCATACATTTAACTGAATAAATACAATTGTTTTTGCAGACAACAGATTTATGCTGATTCTAAGCAATTTTGAATACATGTATTTTACTAGTTTCTTAATTTTAAAACTGTATAATCCAATATGCAATTCAAATACATAAATTTTATTTATTGAGCACATTAAGAAAGTAAATAAAATCAATGCAGGTTTCATGTTAAACTTTATGTAGATTTGAATGCACCTGTGATCATCATTTGAATTAATTCATGCAACATTATGAATTGTGCTTAAAAAGGCTTTTATTGTACATGTATCATTCAGAGTTCATACATGTAAATATCCACACTGTGAAAACACGGGGTTATTTTAAACTATTCCTAAGACTGTATCCAAAAACACAATGCATATTTACACACATGATCACAAAAACTCAATGTTGGTGATTATAAACCAGTGCAAAACAATATAAACCTACAGTACATTCATAAGAACTTCAGCTCATTTCATGAGGAAAAAACGATTAATATGTTTACAAGCGGATAAACTGATCCATCTGTTCTGAATGCAGTCATGAGGTTGTGAATCCCAGGAGCTGCTCGATGGGTTTATATTTCCACTCGTCTGCCTCCAACTGCTCCACCAGTCCGGCCAGACGCTCCATCCGTGACACCTGCTGATCTGAGATCAGAGACAATCCAGATCAACCACCGGTAAAGCTCAAATTCTCATTCAAACTCTAATGTGCACAGAACTTTAAAGGAATAGTTCACCCAAAAATGAAAATTTGCTCACCCTCAGGTATCATCCGAGATATTGATGAGTTTTTTCTTTAGATTTGGAGAAATGCATCATTGCATCAGTGTCTCAGCAATGGATGCTCTGCAGTGAATGGGTGCCGTCAGAATGAGAGTCCAAACAGCTGATAAAAACATCACAATAATCCACACCACTCCAGTTCATCAGTTAACATCTGGAGAAGACAAAAGCTGAAACAAATCCAGCATTAAGACATTTTTAACTAAAATACGAGTCTATAATCCATAATAACGCTTCCTGCATCACTTGTTGACTCTCACATTAAAATCCAGCCACATATTTGTTTAGAGTTGTTCTGATTTCTCTCCTGATTCAGACCAGACCACTTTTTCACTGGAGGAAGCGTTATTATTGATTATGGACTCTATGGTATTTGAGTTAAAAACATCTTAATGCTGGATTTGTTTCAGCTTTTGTCTTCTCCAGATGTTAACTGATGAACTGGAGTGGTGTGGATTATTGTGATGTTTTTATCAGCTGTTTGGACTCTCATTCTGACGGCACCCATTCACTGCAGAGCATCCATTGCTGAGACATTTCTCCAAATCTGATGAAGAACAAACTCATCCTAATCTCGGATGGCCTGTAGGTGAACCATTTAGGTGTGTTTTTTCAGTTTTTATTTGAACTCACCATGTTTAACCTGCTTCAGTGTGGATGCAACTTGATAGCTGAACACAGACTCGCATAAAAACCTATCAGATCCATCTGTGGAAAAAGGCAAATGTTTGCATGCATTGTGAAAATCCTGTGTAACAAACATGCAAACCGGCTGTAGGTCACAGAGTCACGCTGTTCTGAGCAACTGCTCCTTTTGTTTCTGTCTCTGCTGAGCTCATTAACTAACAGACGGGAATGACCCCTCGTAACAGCCCCGTCCTGCGCGGGCCGCTGGGCAAATGACCCAGAAACCACACTCAGATTCGAGACGGATTTCAAAAACAAAAAGAGGCACCAGCGAAGGACCTAAACTGGGAAAATCTTTCCATAACAGTTTATATAACAGGCTTATGTGGCAACCGGATGTACCATTTTTGAGCTTCAGAGGGACAAAAATAGTATTCAGAAATGCTAAACTAAGAGGGAAAGGCACACACACACCCTCCATCATCTCTCCGGCTCCTTTGGGGTAGGTGTAGAGCACTTTTCTGGGAGGGATGAGCTCCGAAGCGCTGAAGCCGGATCCGGTCACCGAGCTGCTGCTGACTCCTCCAGCCGAGGACGAGGACGAAGACGCTGCCATTCACAATCTACAGATCACACATCACACAAAAACTACATTACAGTAAATACAGCTCTGCTGATGCACTCAATGAGTTTGTGAACTAAACAATCTCTGCCACTGTTTGGCCCAAACCTGGGTTTCTTAATCACACTGTTTGTTCTGATGACTAAATAACTAATAAACTGTATAAAAATGCTATGTATTTGTAATATTTGCAGTGGTAAAAATGTAAACAAGACACGTTAGGTCTTTACAAAAGCTTCACGCTTTGAATAAAAAGCATTATATAACAGCCCATAGACACACAGAGCAACCAAAGACACAGAATACAACATTTCATTATATTAACTCTATTAACTTTGACATTTTAATTAAAAATACAATGGTATTAACCATTTGAAATCCCAAAAGCGACACTCGTAACAGCGCAAATCATTATCATTATTCCACACTTAATTACCGTTTCAAGACTAATATATATATATATAAATAAGGATCAAAATAAAGTTAAATATGTGTAAAATCGTGTAGTATTTGTTGATAACCTGCGTCACCCGAAGCCCGCTGCTGTTTCTTCAGTGCGTTTGTTTACGTCAGTTTGACGCTGATCTGACGTCGGAGCGCCTCCTAACGTCGCGGCGTAAAGAGGCAAACGTGAAGCGAGTGATTTATTTTTATTTCATTTTTAATGTATTATATTTTTTTGGACTTTGGGCATTATTATTGTACATAATGTTATGCATTTTCAAATTGTAACAAAATGTACTAAATAGTATCTTGACTGTTAAAAGTTTATTAAAAGTACAATATATTTCACTTCTCTATTATTTAAATGCTTAGTACATATTTAAATATGATATACATTAAATATATTTCATTATAACATGTTAAGAAATATATTATATATTTTTTCCTCTCAACTGAGGACTTTTAAGCGTGACGCTGAAAGCGGAAGTGAGCGCTCTTCCGTCCACAGTTTCATCAAACAATCAACAGTTCGAAGGTAGAAATATTAATCATTTAATAATTACCATTCATGCTTTCTTGCGAGTTTATGTTCTGTTTTGTTTTTCATGTTTTCTGAGTTGTTTCTCCCTCGTTTTGTGGTTTATTAGTGTTGTAGCAAAGTTCAGTCAGTCGTCAGCTAACGCACATACACACGAATATGATAAAATATGAAATATATTTCTGTATTTATAAGACATTTAAACATCTTTGTGCTGAATTTCAGTATTTTCTGCTGTGAGTTGCACATTTTCATAAGATTCAGACTCTTGTCAGTTTATTCCATCAAAATTATGTTCTTGACAGTTGCGTTTCAGTGAAAACTAGCATAAAAAATGATAATTTGTTTGGTAATTTTTACTGATTAGTCTAGATAGATCCTTTTTGTTCTGATTTCTGTAATCTGCTGGTCTTGTTCATGTAATATGAAATGTCATATGTTGTTAAATTGTAAGTTTTAGTGGATTATTATATATATTTATGACTCAATTTAGCAGCAAACGAATTAAGGAATATATTGACTGTATATATTTATACTACATTAAATAGATTAGCCCCAGTGGGAAATATAACACATTAAATATTTTAAATTATTATTTTTTTTAATTTGACAACTGTCTTGTAATTCATTTATTTTACCTTTGTCTTAATTTTTATTTATTTATATATATTTTTGCTTTAAATCTAGTGTTTTATTGAATGTTTTCAATCTAATTGGGAACGTGTTGAGTTAAAAATGAACCAGTTAATGTAACTTTCTCTTTATGGTCTTTGATGTGATAAAGTATGCCACGTTATGCCACGTTATACCACGTTATGCCACGTTATACCACGTTATGCCACGTTATGCCACGTTGCCACGTTATGCCACGTTATGCCACGTTATGCCACGTTATGCCACGTTATGCCACGTTATACCACGTTATGCCACGTTATGCCACGTTATACCACGTTATACCACGTGCCATATCACCCTGCAGCCCAAGACCGGTTGCCCACTGAAGCTAAGCAGGGTTGAGCTGGTCAGTACCTGGATGGGAGACCTCCTGGAAAACTAGGTTGCTGTTGGAAGAGGTGTTAGTGAGGCCAGCAGGGGGTGCTCACCCCGTGGTCTGTGTGGGTCCTAACACCCCAGTATAGCGACGGGGACACTATACTGTAAAAAGCACCGTCTTTCGGATGAGAGGTTAAACCGAGGTCCTGACGCTCTGTGGTCACTAAAAATCCCATGGCACTTCTCGTAAAGAGTAGGGGTGTAACCCCGGTGTCCTGGCTATATTCCCTCCACTGGCCCTTGTCAATCATGGCCTCCTAATAATCCCCATCCACTTGATTGGCTCTATCTCTCTCTCCTCTCCACCTGTAGCTGGTGTGTGGTGAGCGCACTGGCGCCGTTGTGCTAAGTGGATGCTGCACACTGGTGGTGGTTGAGGAGAGACCACCTATATGATTGTAAAGCGCTTTGGGTGTACAACAATACACAATAAAGCGCTATATAAATGCTTCATTCATTCATGTGAAATTCTGCAATAATTGAAGCAGCTGTATTACGGTCCAGTGCTGTTAATTATTTATGCCACATTATCTTCTGTGTAAATGAACTGTGTCGTCTTCCTCGTCCAGCAGTGTGTGTGTGATGGAAGTCTTACGGCCGGCTCTCATTAACATCAACGGGAGAATTTACAGGAAAAATCCAGTTCAGGAGGAATGTTATGAAGAAGAAGAGGATGATTATTCATATTCGGGAGCAGGTTTGTGTATCAGTCGGTTCCACTGCCATGTATTCATATGTGTCTTTAGTATGGCATCATATAATGTGAACGTGTTGTTCCACAGCGGCTGAGCAGTGTCTGGACGAGCCGTGTGACGCATACAGCATCGAGCAGACGGACCGAGGCTTCCGCTGCGCCATAGACGTGCCTAGTGTCCTTTACAAGTTAGTATATCTTCTAGATCACTCACACTTATGTGAGCCAGTTTCCTCCATGGAGTTATAACAACAAAAAAGGTGACTTTGACCTAACTAAGTCAGAGTTGGTAGATTATAAACATCAGTTAGTACTTTCTCTCTCAGAACTGGGTGTTTATTACACACCATTCACACTTAATTTTAATTGAAGTTTATATTTTGCAATTTTGAGTTAACTATAATTCTGATTTTATTTCAAGCAATTCTGAATGTATATCCCACATCCAGCAATTCTGATTTTCTCAGAATTGCAAATTTATATGACTGAATTATGACTTTATTTCTTCCAAATTTATATTTCGCTATTTTGAGTTAAGATCTTGCAATTCTGAGTTTATAGCCTGTAATTTGTGTTAACATCTTGCAATTTAGATTTTTTTATATCTTCATATTTTATAACATGTAATTATGACTTTATTTCTTGCAGTTCCAAGTTTATATTTAGCAATTTTGACTTAACATCTTGTTTTTCTGACTTACACACAATTCCAACTTAATTTTTCACAAGCTTTATATTTCACAATTTTGAGTTACCATCTCACAGTTCAGACATTTTTATTCACAATTTCAAGTTTATATGCCACAATTTTTGAGTTAACATCTCACGATTTTTCTCAGAATTGCAAGTTTATATCTCCAGTTTTATAATGCAAAATTTTGACTTTATTTCTTACTTTTTGTTCAGAAATTGCAAGTTTACATCCTTGAATTATTACTTTTTTCTATCAAATCTAGATCTGTTTCCTTCAAGAAATGTTTTGGTAAATTCCATTTCATATTTGATGCACAAAATCACATATTGCATTCACAAAATTAATATTAAATATATTATAGTAAAATAGTAAAAATATATATTTTTTATTCTATGGCAGAAACGGTCTCCCAGCAGCTTTTCAAATGCTTCTTGGCAGTTTTTTCAGATCTGAGCTTAACTGTGTTCTTGTGTTTTCTCAGGTATATAATCGGTAAGAAGGGAGAGACTCGTAAACGACTGGAATCAGAGACTAAAACTTCCATCAGCATCCCAAAACAAGGCGTGGAAGGACAGATCGGTGAGAAACAGTGATTTGAACAAACCCCTCGGCCCTGAACTATTAAAGGGTACCTAACACACACCGTTTCACCCAATCTCATGTTAATCTTGAGTACCTATAGAGTAGTACTGCATCCTTCATATCTCCAAAAAGTCTTTAGTTCTATCATATTTATAAAAGAAAGATACAGATTTACGATTCTCTCTGAAAAAAGCCGAGCTCCTGGAGGCGTGCCGTGTGGGCGGAGCTAAAGAGTGAGGGTGTGTCGTGGGCGGAGCTAAAGAGTGACGAGCACTTGCTCCGATCGCCAACAAAACAGAGACATTTGATGCCGTTTCACTCACCATCTGCAGTTCTGAATCATGAGCGGGATCTTTTATAGCTGGGACCGCTCCATCTTTCAGTATTAAACGATGTGCAAATCCAGCGTCGAATTGGGCCTTGTTTATAAAACGTTCGTCAACAAAACACTTGAGAAACTCCATTGCTGCCCCGGAAAAACAAACTATATCCACTGTTCACGTAACGCTGGGTTCTTTTGGGAAGCTGAACAAGGTTATCTTTCCCTCACAACCAAAAACACACTTCTTTAGAGACGTTCTTCCCGAGCGAGTCCCGTGCTGCCAGCCTGCCGATTGAAGCGTGTTGATTGGCTGCTCTCGCTCCGGTCGATGCGTGCAGGGGCGTGTTCTTCTGGGAGAAATGCCCATATAAGGAGTTCCACCGTCGTTTACGTCATAAAGTACAACGATCGAAAAAAACTCTCCGAAACTTGTACGAATCCGGAAGTGAGATTTTTGGCACAGAAATACTCTTATACGTCCAAAAAAATTTTTTAAACTTTGTCCATGCTTAGCATGAGAATCAAACTCTTTACCAGTGTAAACAACTCTGAATGCATGAAACAGCATTGTACCCCCCCTTTAAAGTAATTCATCCCACGGCATTTGTGCGGACAGAAATCATATCTCAAACTCCCAGGGAATGAATAAAAAAAGCATCTGCCAAATGCTTAAACATGCATAAACTCATAATGCCTTAGCTACTGAATAGAATCCAAAGAAACCTGTATAGAATGACGCATGCTCAAAACCACATTATCTTGAGAAATGAGTAATCTAGTTTGTTGCTCATGTGTCTGAACGCACTCAGAGGCAGAGGGGGCATGTTTTGGTTAGCGTTAAATGAATGTGCATGATGCCTTGTGCAACTGAAAGTGTTCCTGCATATAAATAAAAGTGCTTCAAGGGTCAGAATGTTCTAGCAGCAGGATGTTATGGCAGCAGCATGTTCTTGTGTGCAGCGGTGAGTACTGTATGTTCTTCCTGTGGTTGTGCTGTGGTTTTATGGCAATGCACTTCTCTGTGTGCTCAGTGATCACAGGTGCACACAGTGCGGCCGTCGCCTCAGCTGTAACCCGCGTTGAGGTTTTGATCGACAGCTTTCGGAGGAAGCAGCCGTTCACACACTTCCTGTCGTTTGCACTAAACCATCGTCAGGTGCAGCAGGGCTTCCTGCGCTTTCGAGAGCAGGTGCTGGAGCGCTGTGGACAGGTGAGAACATGTACTCCACACGCAATCAGAGTCGACCTCAGTTACTACATACAGCGAAGTACTTCATGCAAGAATTCAATATGGCATTAATATAACAATAAAATAATAGAGGTATATTATATTTTTATATATTAAATATTATTTTATTATTGATAGTAGTTAACAAAAATTTAGTAAAATAATATAATAAGGTTAATGTAATAGAAAGGTAATACAATAATGTAATAAAAAAAAGCTTGTTATAAGATTCTTATATTATATTATATTATAATATAATATCATATAAAATCATGTAATATCATATAATAAAGTTTAGAGCAAAATTCACCCTTATTTACCTTCTTAGTTATTGTTCCTGGGCTTATTGTTGCCAGTAGTTAAGACATAAATGATATATATATAATTTTTTTTAAGACTAATATAATATAATAAAATAAAGTTAATTCAATGTAATATTATTTATTATGAAATGTATAATATACAATATATATTATATTATTATTATATTTTAGGATAATAAAAGCAGAACTCATTCTATTTACTTCCTGGACTTAATTGTTGCTAGTAGTTTATGCATAAACTCAATATAATATTAATTTTAAAATATAATGTAATATTTATTATATTATATTATCAATATAATATTAATGTAATAATATTGTAAGGTTATATTATATTCTTATCTTATTGTTGCCAGTAGGTAATGCAAGAATTTAATAGAATAATTTAATAAGTATTATATATTATATTATTATATTATATTGCAAGGAATTTAATGTAATTTACTGTAATGTAATTTAAAAATAATATAATATGATAAGGTCAACAGCAGAATTCACTCTATTTACTATTTTCTGAGTTGTTCCTGGTGTTATTATGGATGAGTTATAATAGTGATAAAAATATTGCTAGATTTGTGGATTGGCTCTTTGAATTGGTTTGAATGTGTTGTGCAGGACGCAGGCGTGGATGAGAGTATATTTCAGAACCCGGCTAAACTCCACCTGACTGTCGGCACTCTGGCCCTGCTGAACGAACAGGAAGTGACACGAGCGAACGAGCTCCTGCAGCAGTGTCAGGATGTTATCAGGTCATAAAGCATCAGAACAGACCGCAGGGATGGTCAGTAGAGTCAATGCGCTGGTTTGTGCTCACAGATGCTGCTTTGTTTCTGCAGAGATATAACTGAAGCAAAACCACTTCCTGTGGAGGTCAGAGGAATTGAGTATATGAATGATGACCCATCGATGGTGGATGTTCTGTATGCCAAAGTAGCTGTTCAAGATGGATCTGACAAGTGAGATACAATTCATTACCTGGTATAGTCTCATAGTTCACCCAAAAATGAAAGTGGTCATCATTTATGCTCTCACTAAACATAATGACTTCAGAACACTAGTGCGCTGTTATGATACACAATCTGACATATTAATGTCATATAATGAGAAAAAGAATAGTGTTATATATCAATATATGATTGTACTGTTGTCTTAGTATTATTTATGTACTACTATAATATGTTGTAATATTTTGAATTAGCTTTTATATTTCAAATTTTAATTTTAGTTTGTCATTTTTATTAGTGTTTTTTTTATTGCTTTAGGTTTTTGTTTTATTTCTGTTTTAGTGTTAGTAATTTTAGTACTTCAACTTAAATGTAAAACAAAAGCTAGAAGTGTTGCCTTGACGACTAACTGAAATGAAATGTTTAAGTGCAAAAATGACTAAAACTTAAAAAAACAACTAAAATTAAAGCCGAAAAGAAATATAAAAAACCCTAATAAATATAACTAAAGCACATATATTTTTTTTTACTAATAATTAAAACAATTAAAATTAAAAGTTGCCTTGGCAGCTAACTGAAATAAAATACATTTAATATTTCATAAAAAATATTTACATTTTATTTTAATTAACTAAAAAGTTCAATTATGAGTAACTGTTATACGCTTTTTTTTGTTTTTGTTTTTTAAACTCTTTAGTTTTCAATTTATTTCAATTTATTTTAGTAATTTTTCTACTAAAGCAGAATTTCTCATTTTTGTTTTACGTCTAGGTTCTTCATCTAAAGTTTTAGATAAATTGTGTGTAAATTAAAAAAATGACAGTATATAGTTTTAGTCCGTCTGTAAATCTTAGTGTCTTGCACAAGTTTCTGTGACTGTTGGATTAGGAGATAGAGAAACCCATTGACCTGATACAAAAACAATACAAGTCTATGTGATCAGCTCATTTCTGTGTGTGTCTCTGTGTGTCTCTGTCTGTCTGTCTGTCTCTGTCTGTCTGTCTGTTTCTGTGTCTCTGTGTGTGTCTGTGTGTGTGTGTCTCTGTGTGTCTCTGTGTGTGTGTGTGTGTGTGTGTGTGTGTGTGTGTGTGTGTGTGTGTGTGTGTGTGTGTGTGTCTCTGTCTGTCTGTCTCTGTGTGTGTCTCTGTCTGTCTGTCTCTGTGTGTGTCTCTGTCTGTGTGTCTCTGTGTGTGTCTCTGTCTGTGTGTCTCTGTGTGTGTCTGTGTCTCTGTGTGTGTCTGTGTCTCTGTGTGTGTCTGCGTGTGTGTGTCTGTGTGTGTGTGTGTCTCTGTGTGTGTGTCTCTGTGTCTGTCTGTCTGTCTGTCTGTCTGTCTCTGTGTGTGTGTCTGTGTGTGTGTCTGTGTGTGTCTCTGTCTGTCTCTGTGTGTGTGTGTCTCTGTGTGTGTCTCTCTGTGTGTCTCTCTGTGTGTCTCTCTGTGTGTCTGTCTGTCTCTGTGTGTGTCTGTGTGTGTGTGTCTGTGTGTGTGTGTCTGTGTGTGTCTCTGTGTGTGTGTGTGTGTCTCTGTCTGTGTGTGTCTGTGTGTGTGTCTGTGTGTCTCTGTGTGTGTGTGTCTCTGTGTGTGTGTCTCTGTGTGTGTCTCTGTGTGTGTGTGTCTCTGTCTGTGTGTGTCTGTGTGTATGTCTGTGTCTCTGTGTGTGTGTCTCTGTCTGTCTGTCTCTGTGTGTCTCTCTGTGTGTCTGTCTGTGTGTGTGTCTGTGTGTGTCTCTGTGTGTGTGTGTGTCTCTGTCTGTGTGTGTCTGTGTGTGTGTCTGTGTCTCTGTGTGTGTGTCTCTGTGTGTGTGTCTCTGTGTGTGTGTCTCTGTGTGTGTCTCTGTGTGTGTGTGTCTCTGTGTGTGTCTCTCTGTCTGTGTGTGTCTGTGTCTCTGTGTCTGTGTCTCTGTGTGTGTGTCTCTGTGTGTGTGTCTCTGTGTGTGTGTCTCTGTGTGTGTCTCTGTGTGTGTGTGTCTCTGTGTGTCTCTGTGTGTCTCTGTGTGTCTCTGTGTGTCTCTGTGTGTGTCTGTGTGTCTGTCTGTGTGTCTCTGTGTGTGTGTGTGTGTGTGTGTGTGTGTGTGTGTAGGCTCCAGCAGATCGCGGACAGGCTCGTGGAGTGTTTCGCAGCAGCCGGTCTGATGGAGCGAGAGCGGGAGCGAGTGAAGATTCACGGCACCGTCATGAACACACTGTTCCGGAGAGATCCGTCAGGTGAGACGGCCAACACAAACACCATCACTGATCCCAGATCACTTTCAGATAACACCTCCTTGATCATGATCACATTTACTGAATCAAGCAGATGCCAAACCGTCAGGATCAGATGTAAACAGACCAGCAGCGTGTTTATCAGGGGTTTGTTTATTATGTGCTTTTGTCATTTTTATTGGTATTTTATAAATGCTCCTATTGAGCGTTAATTTTATTTCAGTTTTAATGTCATTATAGTACTTCAACTTAAACAAAAATTAGAAATGTTGCTTTGGCAATAACTGAAATAAAATAAGTTGAAGTACAAAAAATACTAAAACTTAAATAAAATTAAAGCTAAATATAAAACAAAAACTAATACTAAAAAAAAAACACCTAACAAAATAAGTAAAATCAAAACTATTAAAATATTTTTAATTAAATCTGAAATAAAATATAAATATTGCATGGGAAAAACTTAAATATAAAATTAAATAAATATAAATATCTGATGACAAACTTTAACTGATTTCAGTTGCAGTTTTTTTTTACATTTATTTTAATTAACAAAATTATTTTTAATAGTTTTAATTTTAGTATAAATGCAAGTAATTTTATTATGCACTTCATATGGTTACTTTTTTTTAATGTCTATTTGGCTTTAATTTTATTTAACTTTCTTTTAGTAATTTTTGTACTTCTTTAACTTGTTTAAACATAAAACTTAAACTAATGGGACGGGTCAGGAATGGCAGTGTGTTTATCAGGAGTTTGTTTATCATCGTCGTGAGCGTCTTCATCTCCTCACACAAAGCTCTCATTCTGCTCTGCAGCACGAGGCCAGAGTTTGACCTGTTAGTGTCCGTCTGTCAACAGTTCTGACCGTTGTTCTGCCGTGTTCATGTTGACGTCAGCCGTCGCTGTGCTGTTCTCAGTTTAGCAGCTGAGTAATGTTATTCAGAGCGCTGAACACCACATGATGAGCACATCTCATTACATCAGAAATACAGACTCTAACCTGATCTGTGTTTCTCTCAGCGGAGGATAAAGGAGCTTCAGCAAGACCCAACGCTAAAGATCGAGAAGCTTTTAATGCCAAAAACATCTTACAGGTGAGAAATGTGATCAAAACATTTCTATTTCAGATAAATGCTGATCTTTTGAACTTTCTATTCATCTGTGAATCCTGAAAAATAAAATGTATCAGTTTCCACAAAAATATTGTGCAGCACAACTGTTTTCAACATTGATAATAATCAGAAATGTTTCTTGAGCAGCAAATCAGCATATTATTATGATTTCTGAAGATCATGTGACACTGAAGACTGGAGTAATGATGCTGAAAATACAGCGCTACATCACAGAAATAAATTACAGTTTCAACATATTATCACATAGAAAACAGCTATTTTAAATTGAAATAATATTTCACAATTTACTGTATTTTTGATCAAATAAATGCAGCCTTGGTGAGCAGAAGAGACTCAAAAACATAAAATAAATCTCACCGACCACAAACTTTTGAACAGTAGTATAGGTGTATATAAATACATACACTTATAGTTCACATACAATATCAAATCTTATCAATCCAGACATACATGATTGCAACATGAGAGGAGACCAGATGTAACCGATATAAATGAAGTATTTCACAACTCACACTGATGAGTAACAATTTCTCCCCTTCAGAGTTTGTTGTTGTTGTGTAAAAATATAGCAGTAATTGCAGTAAACACATCTGCTGTTACAAAAACTATGGCATTACCCTGGTAAAATCATGGTATCTTGATAATACCACAGTATTATGATTATTATGCTCATGTGGTGGTATATTCTGTATGTAATATAAACTAAACTCATTATTCATGGTACTTATGTAGTACTCCATGCTGTTACCATGGTACAAAAACGCAGTTTTCTATTATATGTCCAAATGAACCTGTTATTTGCACAGTATATGAACACAAAAACACAAGTGAGGTTTCTTGAGCTGTATCTGTCGCCCCCTGATGGCAGGCAGTGGCACTGCACGTTATTTTGTAAACACTGGACTCTCTCTCACACACACACACACACACACACGTTTGTTTTTGTGAAGTGTGGGGACTCTCTATAGGTGTAATGGTTTTTATACTGTACAAACTGTATTTTCTATCGCCCTACACCTAAACCTACCCCTTACAGGAAACTTTCTGCATTTTTACTTTCTCAAAAAAATTCACTCTGTATGATTTATAAGCATTTTGAAAAATGGGGACATGGGGAAATGTCCTCATAAATCACCTTCTCCTTGTAATACCTGTCATACCTGTGTCATTATACAAATTTGTGTCCTCATATGTCACAAAAACACGCGCACACACACACACACACACACACACACACTCGGGCTGTTTTTTTGGAGCAGGAGCAGCTTGTCCCGTCCAGAAGAGGCTACGCCTGCTTTCTCAGAACTTCTGTTCCATTACTTTCTGAGAATCAAATCCAGTAAACAACTTCATTCACTCTTTGTTTTAACATCTGCTCTCTGGTTTCCGAGCGCACAGTGCTCATGTGAGTTTGCTGTTTATGTCATTAAATCGCTCTGAAGTGTCACTTCTGAATCCCCCATCAGCTGGTTTCCATAGTAACAGCTGATTCTGTCATGCAAATATTTATGAATTTCACCCTGCATAATAATGGGCTTATAAATGAAGTGTGAAGCTGTGAACCTAAACTGAGACTGTTTCTCTGCAGATGTTCGGCGAGTTTTATTTCGGTGCGTTTGAGCTGAATTCGGTTCAGATCTCTCAGAGATTCTCCACTGACGGCACGGGATACTACTCTTCAGCTGGACACGTCACATTCTCATGATGGGACACTAAAACACTGCTCTGGACTTTGCTGATGAATGCATCACAATTCTCTGTTTTGCAATTGAATTATGCATTAATAATCAGTTATCTATGTTATGCATTGTAAATATTAATCTAAATAACATAAAGAGCATTTTAATAGAACAGTTTGCGTGCAGGATCATGTCATGAATATTTCTGGGCCTTTTGTTGATGTTTTAATTGCATATATTTGTGAGTATTTAGTCTTTTTTTAGGAGAGTGACAGAAAACTCACAGAGCAATGAAAGCAACACTTTACTGATGCATTTGTGCAGCATGTCACTGATGCACATTGAGTTTGTCATCTTTAAATGAGCTTTATAATGTCACTGTATTCAGAGTAATGCGGTTTCATTTGCAGGTTTAGTGCATAGATGATGCTGATGGTTAACAATCTAAATGAAATCAACTGCTATAAGATCAAAACCAGTATAATAAAGACCCGAGAGTCTGTGCACTAGTGAGTTTATCACAGGTAAGTGTGTTAGAAAATGTACTTTAAAGGGTCCTTTCAGGGATTTATTTGGGGTCTTCTGGAGTTTGACCTTTCCTCGTCACTCACTGCTTTCGTTCTATGGAGTAAAACACTGAAGAAAGAGCGTTTGGTGAGGAAATGATGGCAGTTTCACTCAGAGTTTGTTTATATTCTTTTAAAGTTTCCTTGTTCTTTGAAAGCTGTTTCTCAACTCCACAACAGTATCTGAACTCATACGCTTCCTCGGGGAATCTCCTGGAATGGCAGCTTTTAATTCATTAATTAATTCAATTTTAGTCTAATTCTCTCAGTTTCTATAAATGTCAGGATTCCAGGAGTTTTAAGGGCTGAATGTTCTTCAGGTTTCTGCTCTTTTTAATCAATGAATTTGCATAACTTTCCCAGTCGTTCATGATTTACTGCATAAGGATTAAGAATATTTTAATATCATTTTAAGCATTTAAATATTTATAAATACAATATAATGTTATCAATAGTGTATAATATGTGAACCCTGGAGCACAAAGCAGTCATAAATAACATATTTGTAGCAATAGACAACAATACATTGTATGGGTCAAAATTATCCATTTTTCTTTTATGCCAAAAATCATTAGGATATTAAGATCATGTTCCATGAAGATATTTAGTAAATTTCCTACCGTAAATATATCAAAACTTAATTTTTGATTAGTAATATGCATTGCTAAGAACTTCATTTGAACAACTTTAAAGGTGATTTTCTCAATATTTAGATTTTTTTGCACCCTCAGATTCCAGATTTACAAATATTGTCCTATCATAACAAACCATACATCAATGGAAAGATTATTTATTCAGCTTTTAGAAATTGAATCAAAATTGACCCTTATAACTGGTTTTGTGGTCCAGGGTTACATATAAAAAAAAAATCTCAATTGACATAAAACATGTATATTCATTATACAAATGCCCATGTTTTATTGGGTAAGGATATATTATAAGATTTACTGGGTAAGGATAAGAATATATACATTTCAGAGCTTGGCATAAAACCGTATATTCATGAATGTTTTATTCATTCAATATTTTATTAGTTTGTATTTTCCAGATCTAAAAGTGTTTAAAAAGAGGCTCAGTTTTTTATGATTATGGGAATCTGGTTCTTTTTGAGAGAGTGAAATGAAATCGTAAATCTTTGATTTTGAGTTATTTTAGCTGATTTTAATGCTTGTTTTGTCATATTTGAACAGAAGTCATCTTGAGGTCCAGTGATTGAGAAGCTCTGTATTAGTGTTGTTGCGGTCAGTCAGTGTCCAGCAGGAGGCGCTCTTCAGGTTCATTCACTAGGTTTGGAATAGTTTGAGCTGCAGTTCAACAGCAAATCAATTGAAAACCCCAGTCTCTCATTCCATTGAAGTGAGTGTTCAGTTTATCAGTATATATTGTAATAAATATTTGAGAAATGATTGTATCTGATTGTATTAGTCTATATAGAGTGAGAGTCAATGTAAAAAGAGCAGAACAACATGAAGTTAAAGAGGATGAACTTTATCATTCATCTGAACAGTGCTCGTAGTGATGTCAAACGATTAATCTCATCCAAAATAAACGTTTTTGTTGACGTGTGTACTGAGTATATTTATTATGCATATATAAATACACACACATACAGTATATATTTTGAAAATATTTACATGTATTTATATTCATGTAATTTATATTATAAATAAATATATTTAATATATAAACAACATTTTTCTTAAATATATACATGCATGTGTGTGTGTCTTTATATCTACATAATAAATATACACACTACACACCTGTAAACAAAAACGTATTTTGGATGAGATTAATCGTTTCACAGCAATATTTTAAACACTTATGTTCTTACGCCACACATGTATTAACTTGTGTAAATATGTGCATATTTAAATGTAATATTATTACATTTAAATGTACACATATTTACACTATAAGTGTAAAGACTATGACAAATCACTATAGAATGGTGAATTTATATGTGTGTGTGTATAGAGAGAGAGAAATGATTAGTGTATGTGTGCAATATTATATATTTTTATTTATGTATTTTAAAGGGTGTTTTAAGTATGCATATAATCTATCTATACACATATTATTATTAATATTTATTTATATAGAATATTTAATATTTTATTGGGTGTTTTTGATGTTATTGCTATTATTATTATATAACACAGTATATAGTATAATATATAGTAAGATATATTTTGTATTTATTCTTTTGCATTTTTGTGTATTTTGGAATGTATTTATACACACACATATATATATATATATATATATATATATATATATATATATAGATATATATACAAACATACACACTATAAAATACTATAAAAATACTATTGTTTACTAAGTGGGATCAGACGTTAATATGAATAATCTTAAATTGACTACATAATCTGCCTTTGCAATAAATACTGGTTTATGATGACAATTACAAATCACAAACATCACCATCACCTTTAAAGCTGCGCATTATTTGAATTATCAAACACATCAATGAAACAACAGAAAAACTGTTTCATTCTATTGTATCCAATTCCCAGATGTTCAGATATTAGGGCAGATGTGGAATATAATTCTGAATTTCTGATGGAAGGACACAGCTGCAGATTTCATCAGGATTCATGATCTGATATCACACAGATGTTCTGCTGAACTCATTTACTATGATAACCGTTCACACTTACAGTACTGATGAACTGGATCACTAACTCAACGGTGTGATGTGAGAGTGCTGCTGTGTGTTCGTCTGAGAGGCTTGAGCAGGTGAAACAGGGAATCTCGGAGGGTTTGCTGTGAGTTACTCACCTGTGTTCAGTCATGTCTTCATCTGACCGCTGCTGCACGCTGGACCTTCAGAAACACAGACACAGAGCTCCTCACAGCGAGACACATCCACAACAGAAACAGAACCATTAGTTAAAAAACTGGACATCTGTCAGCTGACACTTGTGGTCTGTCCACCAACAAGCCAATTATATTATAAATAGTAAGCAATACTGAATGCAGTATCACACAGCAGGTGTAATTCAGTGACTGTGACATGTGACTTACAGTGACTCAGAAATAAATATACCGGTAAGGCATTTGCATTTAACCTAAGAACATCCCAAATGTTTAAATCCACGTGCAGTCTGATCAAATATCAAATGATGGACTAGATGTTGAAAAATTGCAGCGTTAATTACCTGAGTTTTCTTTAGTCACACTGGAAATAGATCAAGTTTAGTGCATTGCATTGAGATACAGTATCACACAACGTTCTCATAGATGTCAACTAACATACTACATTAGAAGTAAGCAGTATTCTAGTATGCTATTCTATGAATAAGTCAGGATTACTGTAGGTAACTATGACTAAAACTAAAACCATAAAAGCATTTAATACTTACAAATAAAAGAATGTTAACTGAAAAAAATAAAAAATCTGGAAATTCAATTCAATTTTCAATTCAAGTTTATTTGTATAGCGCTTTTTACAATGCAATTATTGCAAAGCGCTTTACAGGAAATTAAGTTTCTACAATATATTTATATACTGTAGAAACTTAATATGTTTAATTTATTGCAAAATCTGTTAATTCTGCATGTTGTTGGGGATCAGAGGTTGGCATCCTCTGAGGGGTCAGCATCATCTCTTCTCAGGTGTTTGGTCATCTCAGATCATTTAAGGGTTGGATCCAGACTGAAGCTTGTGAAGGATGTTGATCCCGTGGCAGAAACAGAGAAACAAAGAGACATAATTAGCGCAGCTGTTGTTCCATCCAAGCAAAAATTATTTGTTCAACCCAAGCTAAAGAATAATAATGTGCGTTTTGATCAGATATAACTGCAGTACAAGATTATGAGATGCATTATATGAATGCTTGGCTAAAGAGATGTGTCTTTAATCTAGATTTAAACAGAGAGAGTGTGTCTGAACCCCGAACGTTATCAGGAAGGCTATTCCAGAGTTTGGGAGCCAAATATGAAAAAGCTCTACCTCCTTTAGATAAAATACATTTAAATTAAACTAGGCAAAGCAACATTTCTCATTTAATTTAACTTGATGTAATAAAATAACTAAAACTAAAATAAAAATAAACAAAAAAATTATAGATATATTTATAACACCAAAAAAATAATACAAATAATTTTAATAAAAATGACCACATAAAGTGAAATTGGATGTAATAATATATTAATAAAAAAATATATTTCAATTTTATATATATATATATATATATATATATATATATATATACACACATATATATATATATATATATATATATATATATACACATATATATCTGTCTGTGTGTGTGGGGGGGGAATAGAATGAAAACAAAGAATGAAAACAAATTTAACAAATTTATATCGCATTTGCATGTTCTAATTTCACTTTGATGTACTTTTGTTCTTCCCAGCATGTTAATAAATCAAACCATGTAAAAAAACTAAAGAGAGAGAGATGCATTCACATGCGGTCAGTCAGTCAGGCAGACAGATCTACATATAAAGTGTGTTTCTGAAAGAGAGGCGTTTGGCTGTGATCATCAGTGAGTCGAGAGAAACACTGACTCCTCTCAGATGATTTCTGTGTCCCACGAGGAGAAACTCAGCAGATCTGAGTCATGACATCTGACGCACCTGCTCAAAAACACTCCGAATACTGTGCATATTAGTGAATCTGAATCTCATGAGTCCCAGATCTCCTGTCAAGTCCCCTGAAACGACTGAAGAAAGAGCAGAGAAACAACATGACATGATCAGAACTGCTGTGTTTTCTTAATATCACAGGAGACTTCAAATGATTTCAAATACCACAAAACAAGCATTAAAATCAGCTACTAAAATCTAATATATTTCTTATATCAGTTCATCCCTTCCAAAGAACCAGGAATCAATTTAAACATTTTTATACCTGGAAAATCTTAAGATGCCATGGGCATTTGTATAATGAATATACATTTTCATGCCAATTTAAGCTCTACAGTATTTTTTATAGGATAGAAATTGAGTATTTTTTTTATAATTTTTTTACTAATATAAATTAAAGATATTACAAATATAACTTTTTTAAAAATATAAAAAATAAAATTATTTTCTTAAAATATTTGTATCCTTATCCAGTAAATAATGAACTGAAAAAGTCATGCAAATTCATTGGTCAAAAAAGATTCATACAAATGAATAAAATCATAAAACGCTATGCATCAGTGTAATTATTATACTTTTTCTATGCTAAGTTCTAAAATATTTTATTGGCTAGAATAATATTGATGATATCATGCTTTAAAAAAAAAAAAAAAAAATTATTGTCTTAAAATATTTTTAATCCCTATGCAGTAAATAATGAACAACTGGCCAAATCATTGAAAAGATTTTTAGTTCTGGAAGAGAAAAACCAACAACTTTCAATTAATAAAATCAAAAGGCTATGCATCTGTATAATGAAAATGCATTTTTCTATGCCAAGTTATAAAATATTTTAATATTTTATATTGGATAGAAACTGAGTTAAAATACTTTGTAAAATATTCAAATATTATATTTTTTTATTATAAATGTTTGATCGTTTTATAATTTTTAATAAATATTTAAATGCTAAAAATGTAAGCAAGTGTATATAATTCAGAGCTTCCTCAGTCTCCTGTCACTTACAGTAATGCAGTCGTGTCTTTATTAAAGTCATAATCTCATTTGCTCTGAATGTATTGGTCCATTTACAACGAGCCACTAATTACATCCTGGCAAACAAGCATTTTTAATGGAACTCTTTCCAAATATGTGAAGTATTAGAGAGTCTTTGAAGAGGCTGACGTATGTCTGCTTTCATTAACATGAATCTCAGCTCTTCTGAGACAAGAAGAGAATCTGAGCTCAAACCTCATTAACTTACAAATGAGCGACTGCAGAGTCTCTCTCTTCTTCATCCTCTCAGGCTCTGATGATGAAGACATCGTGCTGACCTTTAACACACACACACACACACACACACACACTCAAACACACACACACACACACACACACACACACACACACACACACACACACACACACATACACTCAAACACACACACACACACACACACACACACACTCAAACACACACACACACACTCAAACACACACACACACACTCAAACACACACACACACACACACACACACACACACACACACACACACATACTCACACACACACACACACACACACACACACACACACACACACACATACACACACACACACACACACACACACACACACACACACTCACTCACTCACTCACACACACAGACACTCACTCTGGGTTTATTTATTGGCAGATTTCCCTTGGCTTTTATTTAATGTAAAGATGCATATGCAAGGGTGCAGAATTTAGCTACTATGACATTTCCCTTCCAATATCCAGCGATTACTAAATTGCCCCTATCAGTAATTTTGATCAAACAATTAAATATATGTGTATGTATCCATTATTGGTGTAATTTTGGCCGCATCTGAAATGGGTCATACCATTGATATTACCTGAGAAGTTAAAGTAAATATGCTAGAAAACTGTGATCTTTCAAGGACGCACCTTTAAAAACAACAACTGCATGAGTCGAGCTGTCATCCCAGATCATACTGACAAATATAGATGATTGTGGATATTAGACGATCAGGATTTTGACAGGATTTCGGGCACACTCTCAGCTCGGGTCTTTATGTTATAGTTGAATGTAATGCACAGCTGAATTTCTCTTTCTTCAGGAGCGAGTCAGTGATTTTCATCAGCTCCTCCAGGTTTGTCGTATGAACTAAATGATTTTCTCTTTCAGCTGAATACGCTTTTATTTCATATAGAGAGGCAGTGAACTCCAACCTGATTTCACATCTTCCCACTCAATAAATGAGCGTTGAGTTAAGGCCGTGGGCTTCTTCTGTCCACCTCCACCTCTCATTCACAGCGCTTCTGCAAACCTCAGTACATGAGTGTTTCTCTTTATGATCTTCACACATCTCTGATGAAGTGCAAGCGCTTCATAGTCACAGAAAATACATTCACATCTGTTTGTTCTCAAAGAGCTGGGTTGAAATATAATATTGTGGATTTATTGCCAATTAGTAAAAGATTAAATTAATAGCTCACATACATAAACCCTGCTGTTGAACGCAATGCTTTCCTTATTTTTATAAAGTTATTCTTTTAATAACATCTCACTTGTCACAGCAATCAGGTTTATCTGCAGAAGTGTTCTTTAAGTCTAATGTTTCTTTGAATTCCATATTGATTTTCTGGGATCATAAATATGTTTCTAAATACAGTTTCACAAACTGTACGTTTTGACACCTGGAAAGAGTTTGAATTACTAAACGGCTTATTTTGCAATGGATTGCACTGTTGCACAGATACATAAAACAGGTTATTTGAAAATGTTGAAAAAAAAGTATAAGTAAATATGAGTATATATCTAACAATTCTGACTTTATCTTGCAATTCAGAGCTTATATCTCCTAATTCTGATGTATATCTTGTAATTCTGAGTTTATATACACATAACTTAATTTCTGAACTTGTTTTTGTTTTCTGTGTATGTATGGATTACTTGGGTTGTTACCAACATCTGGTGAAAATTTCAAATCAACAGCACTTTTATAAATATATACTGAGAAAAATGGTGACGTGTTCAATACTTCTTTTACACGCTGTATCATAATTCTGAGTTTATATATTTTGCAATGCTTTTTTTTCAGAAATATGAGAAAAAAAAATCTAAATTGTGAGATAAAATGTCAAATTTACCTTTTTTTATTTCTGTGATGGAAATAGGCTTCCTTAGAAATATGCTGTGCTCAGACATTTGAACATCAGAAGAAGCTTTAAGATCCTGGATTACAGAATGTGAAAGTGTCTATTTCACACACAAACACACACACACACACACACACACACACACATGTGCTGGATCTGTGTGTGGATGATAGAAACACACTCTCGCATCATCCACACACACACACACACACACACACATCTGGATCTGTGTGTGGATGATAGAAACACAATCTCACATCATCCACACACACACACACACACGTGCTGAATCTGTGTGTGGATGATAGAAACACTCTCACATCATCCACACACACAAACACACACACACACACACACACACACACACACACACACACACATACACATCTGGATCTGTGTGTGGATGATAGAAACACACTCTCACATCATCCACACACACACACACACACACACACACACACGTGCTGAATCTGTGTGTGGATGATAGAAACACACTCTCACATCATACACACACACACACACACGTGCTGAATCTGTGTGTGGATGATAGAAACACACTCTCACATCATCCACAAACACACACACACACACACACACGTGCTGAATCTGTGTGTGGATGATAGAAACACACTCTCACATCATCCACACACACACACACACACACACACACACACACACACACACGTGCTGAATCTGTGTGTGGATGATAGAAACACACTCTCACATCATCCACAAACACACACACACACACACACACACACACACACACACACACACACACGTGCTGAATCTGTGTGTGGATGATAGAAACACACTCTCACATCATCCACACACACACACACACACACACACGTGCTGAATCTGTGTGTGGATGATAGAAACACACTCTCACATCATCCACACACACACACACACACACACGTGCTGAATCTGTGTGTGGATGATAGAAACACACTCTCACATCATCCACACACACACACACACACACACACACACACACACACACACACACACACATCTGGATCTGTGTGTGGATGATAGAAACACACTCTCACATCATCCACACACACACATACACACACGTGCTGAATCTGTGTGTGGATGATAGAAACACACTCTCACATCATCCACACACACACACACACACACACGTGCTGAATCTGTGTGTGGATGATAGAAACACACTCTCACATCATCCACACACACACACACACACACACACACACGTGCTGAATCTGTGTGTGGATGATAGAAACACACTCTCACATCATCCACACACACACACACACACACACACACACACACACACACACACACGTGCTGAATCTGTGTGTGGATGATAGAAACACACTCTCACATCATCCACACACACACACACACACACACACACACACACACACACACATCTGGATCTGTGTGTGGATGATAGAAACACACTCTCACATCATCCACACACACACACACACACACACACACACACACGTGCTGAATCTATGTGTGGATGATAGAAACACACTCTCACATCATCACACACACACACACACACACACACACACACACACCAGCTCTTCTGCATCAGACGGGAATGACAGTATAATCTGAGATTATTGAATCCTCATATGCTCATTAGACTAATCTCTGGAGTATTCCACTAATATTACACTACAAATAGATGAACTCAGATCTGAAATCATCTGTTTCTGCATGCATGAGACTGTGAATACCCTGGTTTGCCACTAACAAAAATACCATATTACCATGTTTTTGGACATGTACTATGGTTATACCATGGTATTTTTCAGTATTTGATTGTGCCAGTCATTCAGTACCATGATAAATATAAAAGTATCATGGAAGTACTACTAATACTATATTACTGTACCATGGTATCACCACAGAACTGGACTTTGTTGTAAGTTGTAAGGGTTATTCTTATGGTACTGTGATGGTACCATGGTAAAATGATGGTAAATGAGGGGGCATTTGATATAACAGGTGCCATTTGTGTTCCTAAACTTCTTATGCTCACTAAAGCTGTCTTTGTTGATCAAAAATACAATAAAAACAGTAATATTGTGAAATATTATGACAATTTAAAATAACTGTTTGCTAGGTGAATTTTAAAATGTATTTTTTCCTATGATGGCAAATCATATTAGTATGATTTCTGAAGAATCGTGTGACGCTGAAGATAATGATGCTGAAAATGTACCATATTTGATTATATTAGTTTTTACTGTATTTTTGATCAAATAAATGCAAGCTTTGGACTTGATTAATGATGACTTTATTCATATCCTATAACGGTAAACAATACATTGAGATTAGGCTATTAGTTAAATCTAAAAATATTGTGTTATTATTATTATTTTGCATTTTTAATCCAGTAGAAGACAGTTTTCCCTAAATGTCAACATTAGCTAATTGATGACAAATAGAATTGATCTGATCAAAAGTGACAGGAAAGACATTTATAATGTTACAAATTATTTCAGATAGGCTAAATACCGTTAATTGCACTTTGTTCATCACAAACATCAGAATTTAATTAATCACGATCAGCATTAATTGATGAATTGGATTGCTTGAGGTCAGCGGCGGGAGCGCGCAGACGCTGTTGATGCAGCTCTCTCTCTCTCTCTCTCGCTCTATGTCTCTCTCTCTCTCTCTCTCTCTCTCTCTATGTCTCTCTCTCTCTCTCTCTCTCTATGTCTCTCTCTCTTCAGTCCGCTCGCTGCGCGTCACCTGAGCAGACATCAGACCGTCGTCTCGGTTCTCCGGTGTTTATTCATGATGCGAGGTTTATCCGTTCTTCAGCTGCTGCTCGTGACGCTGAGCGCGAGAGAAGCGCGGGAGATCGGCGGCGGGAATTTCCTGGAAGACGAGCAGCAGTGGCTCTCAACGGTCCACCGGTACAGCCGCACCGTCAAACACTGGAACCGCTTCAGAGACGTGAGTTATCCGTTTAAATCACGACTCAACGAATCTTCTGACCTAACTACAACATTGTAAGGGTGTAGTTTTAAAGTCCGTTTTCTTTATCGACAAATATCCATAAAGTCTTGACTACAAAAATGCTATTGAACGTTTCTACCGTTACTGACAGGAATAAACATTCCGTTCGTTGACCCTAAAAGCGGGGCATGTTGTCACAGTGAAAACCATAGTGACACTGATTTGAGAATAGTTTTATTTTTGTTTGTGGAACAAATGCCAAAAACATGCGAATTTATTATGTATTTTAGGCTGCCAGAACAATGTCAAACTAATACAGCAATTATAAAAAGGAAAACAATAAATCAGTTTATCATGTTGAATTTTTTAATGTTTATTTGTTTTGTTTTGTTTTGTTTTTTTGAATATTTATGTATGTCGAACAACAAAAAGAGAAAACCTGATGTACAGAGAGATATGGTTATAGACCTTGTGACAACTAGCCCCGGTCTCTGCTATTATTCTGCAATGCAAACTTCAGAATGAAGTGATCTATCTATCTATCTATCTATCTATCTATCTATCTGTCTATCTATCTATCTATCTATCTATCTATCTATCTATCTATCTGTCTACAAATAACAGTCTTGTCTCCTGTTCATATTCACTTTAGTCTTCAATTAGTGATGCTCAATATAATTGTAAATGAATTTACTGATATCTGTCAATCATGAATATTAATAGCCTATTCGATATATTTAGTGGACTCTCATTTTTCGATTAGCCTGCTCATGCTTCATCTTCAGTACCTTAAATTTATATCGACAAAAATACTTTAAATGTTACTTTTTCATTAGAACAGATTTGTCCATGTTTCAAAATGTGTTGTGATGCCTAAATGCTGATGTAGCATAAAACTATTAATTTTAGGTAAAAAAAACTAGGTAATGTTTTTTTTTAAATATTAACTGTTTATTGTCCATAACATGCAAATAATTATCCAATAGTCATTTGCGACCAGAATTTAAATGCCAGTGCATCTCTAACTTTAATCCATAGAATTACAGTTTTGATCAGGTTAACGTTACTTGAAATAAACGTTGACGTGAAACAAAATACACAAAAAAATATTTTTAATTTAAAAATTTAAATTTAATTAAAAAAAAATAAATTAATTAATTAATTTTCGTTTGAGTTGAAGTACTAAAACACTTAAAAATAAACTAAACTAATTAGTAAAAATGAATTATTACTGTATAGAAAAACAATAACATGACAATAACACTGTATGAAGATCACCTCAACATCATTCAAGATGATAAATGCAATTCAGTATATGAAAAATGGCAGGAAATAGATACAGATAACCTTGTTTTTGCAAGAGTAATGTATGTTAATAAACATACTGAATTTATGAGCTGTTACTCTGAAAATGATTTTTTCGCCAGAGCTCTTTTCCACATAATCTCAGCTCATCTCTGTTAGGACGAGAAAGAGAGAGAGAGGGAAAGGAGAGAGAGCTGGTGAGAAATGACAGCTGAAGGCTCGTCTGCTCCCCGAGGCTCTGCTGTCTGGATGAGTTAGCGCTACAGAGACAGACATTGTGTGTTTTGTGTTTATTTATTTGAGAGAAAGACACCTTGGGAACCGTCCGTCAGCGCAGGACTGACTCAGGTGACAGAGATTGTGTGTGTGAGTGTTTTTAGAGCAAGAGTTTTAGGCTGTGTAGTCGCTCTCAGGTAACCTCATCAGGTTCGCAGCGATGTGATTGGTTAACTGAAGGACTACGGTTCTGGCATCGACACACTTGGGTTCTATTGTCTGGTTTGGGTCCATGCTTGTCTAAAATGAAACATCGAACTCATTTCTGACTCATCATTCTGATCACCTACAGAATGAAGCGGTTTGTTTCTTTAGTATAGTTGCTAAACACCATAGAAATCTTATAGAGCCATAAAGACAGTATGAAACAAATTTGAAATTGTACTCACCCTCAGACCATTCAAGATGTAGATGAGTTTTTCTTCATCAGATTTGTAGAAATGTGTCAGTGCATCAATGTCTCAGCAATGGATGCTCTGCAGTGAATGGGTGCCGTCAGAATGAGAGTCCAAACAGCTGATAAAAACATCACAAGTAATCCACACCACTCCAGTCCATCAGTTAACATCTTGAGAAGACAAAAGCTGAAACAAATCCAGCATTAAGACGTTATATATACTATACTATACTATACGTTATACTATACTAGAAATGCAGCAGTATTTTGAAATCTGTCTGCTTCAGGTGATTCACTGAGTGAAAAATTTGACTCCATAAGCAGCTGACTGATGCTCCTGTCACATTATCTCCAGTTTTTGCATAATGTGATGCAAATCTCAAACTTCAGAACAGATTCCAGCACAATTAGCTGAAGCTGCTGAAGGGAAGCGTCACTCAAACGTTACGGCACGGCCTGAGTATATATCTGTGCACTGAAGCAGTGATTGATTAATAGCTCTGCAGCGCGGCATCATTGTTATTAATAACAGCACTATTCCTGAGACAGTCGTTAGGAAAGCAGCGTCTCATCACGATCAATTATGGCAAGAAGAATCGTGTTATCTTGCAGTCATGTTTCAGACAGATTTCTTGACTGATAATGCGGTGTCTTGCACAGATGGTTGTATCGCAGAAAAATATGGGGAATATGCTGAGAATTATTTGTTGCAACTGCTGTGAATAAATTAGATGAAGGGTATTTTTTTGCCTGCGGCTGTTTAATTCATGGTGTAAATACTGGAGAACATATTTTGCAATTTTGTTTGTAAATGGGTTTTTGAATGATAATATTGTGGTTTTGCTGATGCTGTACAGCAAGTTGAGGGAACTAGTCAAGTGAGTTTACAGTTAATCTGCTCCTCTGAACCAGACAGAACAAACCAATCACATTTGCAACTTCTGTAATGTGGCGTATTTCTGAGTGAAACAGAATATCTGAGGAAAAATGCAGTTTGAGAGTTATTTTTTGCAATTAAATTGGACGAAGATAAAGGTTCAAAGGGCCGTGTATCATTTCTTATTAAATTAAAATGACAGGATTTCTGCTGGTCTTAAAAAGTCTTAATTCGCTCTTCCACAGCTTAAGGCCTAGAAAGGTCTTGAATCAGAGCAGAACGTCTTAAATTCATAGAATCATGGCATTAAATGTTGCACGCACTGCCAAAAAAATTAATATCTTCCTCAGTAAACTCAGTCCTTGTTTATCAATATCTCAATATCCTTAAATCATGATACATTTGATGCATAATGCCATAAAATAAGTCTTGTTTTATGAGAAATTGTTCAAAATAAAGTGAGTTTATGATTAAACCAAGAACAAATATCTGTCAATGTGAAATGAAAACTTTTCTCTTTGAATTTATTAGATTTTTCTGAGCCCACTGGCAAATATTTGTTCTTGTTTTAATCATAAACTCACACCATTTCGATCAATTTCTTATAAAACAAGACATATTTTATGGCATTTTGCTTCTGAAATAAATTGATTTAAGAATCATTAGACATTTGCACTGAAAAACAAGACAAAAACACTTAGAGTAAATGTTATTTCCATATTCTAGAGTTTTTGTTTTGTAAAATCAATTGAAAAGGGATGAATGTCTATTGAAAGATGTGTTTCAAACTTTGAAGTGTTGCTGACATTTACATTTAGAGACCATATTGAGTCATACTGTGTTCTTTCAATTTTTCTTTTGGTCTTGCAAAGATTTTAAAAGGTCTTACATTTTCCTTCATCAACCTGCAGAAACCGGGATTAATCTTTTGGGATAGTATTGCTCATTCGTAAGTCTCTTTGTATACACATCGCAAAATTGAGTTTGAATTGGAAAATAATTCATGTATTGTACTTTTTAACTAGAAAAGTTTGACAAGATAATCTTTGAATGTTGGCTTGGCAAAGGCTTGTTTGAAAGTTTTTGAAGGTTTATAGATCTGTAAATGCCATCAGTGTGTTGTGGCCAATTCAGATTCCAACTTATGAATTGAAAAAGAGCCAATTTAATTGTTGTGGTATATTAAAGAGAAAAGAAGGTCAATGCAAGCAGAAAAGCATGCTGAAATCACACACGTTTCTGGTTTTCTTCTGACGTGTCTCTGCGTCAGACCTCACTGTAGGTGTTGAAGTCTGTTCTCTTGGGTTTTGTGTGTGTTAATGAGAATCTCGACTGCTAAAGTGAGTCATCACTTAAAGCCTGATTGTCTTTTTGTGTTTGCTGAATCAGTTGTGAGATGAGATGACATTATTTTGGGATCACTTTTCTCTTTGTGTCCTCATAATCTGCTGCCGTGTCCTAATCGTGTTGTTTATGAATATGTTCTGATGTGGCATCTGTTGTGCATATGTTGTGTTCTTCTGTTTACTGCTAATAACAGCTCTGATGCTGTAGGACCTGTTGGTTATCTGTAACCCTGGTTATCCTGGTCCCAAAAGTAGACATGTGGTGATAGAATGTTGTTTAGTGACACAAACAGTAAAAACTAAACCGGCCTCTCCCATGATGAAATGTCAGTGATGTTTTGAAGTATGTTTCAGAATCTAGGCTTAAAAATGACCCTGGATTAATGTTTTGCCCATATATGGTAAGCGGTTCAGGAAGTGGGTGTGGCTTGAGCTCTGCTGTGTGTAATTGTCCTCCTCAAAGCTTTACTGCTATCTGGGGGTTTATTTTACATTCAGGGCACATTATAGACAGAAGAACAGAAATATAGCTGTGAGAGACATTGGGATGGACTTGTCTTATCTTTTAGTTGTTATGGCAACCATAGGGATGTCTCAAGTGTTGCTAGTGTTTTAATGGCATCAATTTATAATAAGGTCCTAATGCATGCATTAACTAGCTATACGTTTGTTACAGTATTTATTACACTGGAAAAAAAAATTCATTGAATTTACTAAGAATTTTTAAGGTAAGTGGTTGCAATCAATTTATTTTATCTTCATTTAAATAAACAAATTTAGTTTAGACTAACTTTAAACTACATTTGTTTATTTAAATGTAGCTAAAATAAATAGTTTGCAACCACTTACCTTAAAAAAATTAGTATAATTTTTTTCAGTGTAACCTTTATTAATGTTAGTTAACTAGTTCATGTTAGCTGAGGTTCATTAAATAATATTATCAGATGCAACTTTTGAATTTAATAATGTAACCCTTTATCTTGACATAAATAATAGTCCATCATATCATTTTTAAAAATGAAACTTCTGGCTTTTATGACTCATTAGTCTGATATAATGAGAATATGGTGTAAAAACAGATAAATTTTATTCAGAGGTCCAAAGTGAACAAAAATATGCAATTTGCTGCAGATGCTGATATTTCTATGATGAAATTGTGATGTGAATCAATGAGCTCTTTATAACAGTAGAGCAGATACTGACATAAAATGATCTAAATATCAATCGTCGCTCTGTATCTCCAATAATATGAGATTGAAATGATCCAAACATATAATGCAATGCAATCCAATGATGATTGAGAGATGAAGAAATAAACGCTCCTCAGAAGATGTGAGATGAAGATCATTCCTCCGCTGAGGAACAGTGAAAGTAAAGCTTCTGGAAACAAACGCTCCTCAAAAGATCCTGATGATCAGATTTGAGACGCACTGAATTTTCTAAATTATAATTGATAGAGAATCAAGTAAAGCTGAGCTGCTTCAGTCCAGCAAGTGTTCATCTGGAAATATTACTAACAATTGCAAAGTTATTCAAAGTGATCAGAATCAGAATGAGCTTTATTGGCCAGGTATGTTTACACATACGAGGAATTTGTTATAGTGACAGAAGCTCCACAGTGCAACAGAATGACAGCAACAGGACAGGACACAGACAACAAAAGAACAATATACAAATATACAATTAGACAATGTACAAAATAGCAAAAACACAATATATAATATAGCCAATTATGTGCGTACAGGTCTGATAAGTGCAAAATTGAAATGAAAAAAATAAGTATGTGTGATGAATAAATAATGTATAATAGTGTTGTGTGTTCCACGTTATTGTCAAGTGTTCATGAGATGGATTGCCTGAGGGAAGAAACTGTTCCTGTGTCTGGTCGTTCTGGTGGTCAGAGCTCTGTAGCGTCGACCAGACGGTAACAGTTCATAGAGGGAGTGTGTTGGATGTGAGGGGTCCAGAGTGATTTTGCCAGCCCTTTTGCTCACTCTGGATAAGTGCAGTTCTTGGAGAGTAGGGAGGGTTGTACCAATGATTCGCTCAGCAGTCCGGACTACCCTCCGTAGTCTTCTGAGGTCAGATTCGGTAGCTCAGCTGAACCAGACAGTTATTGATGTGCAGAGGACGGATTCAACGATGGCAGAGTAGAACTGTTTCAGCAGCTCCTGTGGCAGGTTGAACTTCCTCAGCTGGCGAAGGTTTTTGGGCAGGCTGGTGACACACCGTCTGGGCCTGGTGCTTTCCTTCTTTTGTTTTTTTTGAAGACTTGGCGCACGTCATCTTCTCTTATCTGCAGTGTAGGTGTGGGGGAGAAGGGGGGTTGCAGGAGGTGTGAATGGTGTTTTTTCGAACCGGCAGTAGAACTCATTCAGATCGTCTGCCATTTGTTGATTCTCCACAGTGCTGGGGGATGGTGTCTTGATGGTGATGTCTTTCATGCCTTTCCACACTGAAGCAGAATCACTGGAAGAGAATTTGTTCCTTAGCTTGCCAGAATAATTCCTCTTTGCCACTCTGATCTCCTTTTCCAGTGTGTATTTGGCCTGTTTATACAAGACTTTATCCCCTTTCTGTAAGCATCTTCTTTGACCTGACAGAGCTGTCTGAGTTTTGCAGTGAACCATGGTTTGTCGTGGTTTGTCGTGATTCATATTTTGCTGTCAAACAGACTGTATTTTATTTATTCAGAGGCAAACTCGTGTTCTCATTAGATCTAAAGCATGCCGGTTTGTTTAGGAAGTTAATGTGGATGTAAATGCATAAACTCTTGCTTCATGGCTGCCATGATGGTGCTTAAATCTTAATGATGCATCTGCTCTCAGCACCTGGCCTTTAAAGTTTCATCATCAGGAGCCTTTCACCCATCTGCAGCTCTCAGAAACGCTGTATAAAACCGGCACACATACTGAAGGGGACATTGACGAGTTGAGCCGTAAGCCGTGTTTGTCCTTCTGCATATGCTTGCAGTCAGACAGCAGGGGATTGTGGGTAATTGCTCTTGCTCAGGGCGATGTGGCCGATGCGTCTGCCCTCCACTGCCCACATGTTTGCTGCACTGACGCAGGTTAAACAACGTTTTAAAAGGGACGCTTCCTGGTTTCAAAAGATAGTATAGGTAATGCACATTAAAGCAAGTTTTTGGCATTTTTATGCACATTTTATGCCTGTTATTTAATAATTTTAGACTGAAACAGAGTATTCAGTCAAATAAACAATGTAAGACTAAGGCATCTGTCAGGGTTTGGTTGGATGATAAAAAGTGTCTATTTGACAGGTGCTTGGATTTAATTAAATTTAATTAAATGTGAAATTTAGAAGTAGAAAGATTTGTTAACATTAGGCTATTTAAATTCATTAGTTAACATGATGAACAATTAAAACTTTTACAGCTTTTATTAATCTTAATGGTAATTTCAGCATTCATTAATACATTTTTTAAATCAAAAGTTGTCTCTGTTAACCTTAATGCACTGTTTACTAACATAACCATTATTAGAATTAACATAGGTTAATAAATGCTATGAAATATATATTGTTCATTATTAATTTGTGTTAGCTAATGCAATAACTAATGTATAAAATGAGACCTTATTGTAAAGTGTTATCATATTTTCTTGTAAAATGTCTTTGTTTTATTTACAGTGTACATATTCCAGTGAGTTTTTGAGAAAATGTACAAATATAGTTGTCATTTCTCTTCAGGATTGGTGTTGTATAGCAGGAGGTCTGTTCATCTCACTGTGCTTGTTTATTTTTATTATGTTCATGCATAGAGATGTGTTATTTTTAGCTGAAATGCACCATTTAGTAAGAAATGGATAGTAAATACACACACGCACTATTATCCACATCAGTTTGTCAACACCCATTAGCATAATGTCACACACACTCTCAGATTCATGCATATGCAAGAAATAGCTTTGCTTTTCAGCAGCCAGATTTGTGTATGTGTGTGTGTGTCAGCTTGTTAATATTTCCAGAGACAGACAGTAATAGTTATGCAGATATCTGGCATATTGGCTCTGTTACAGAACCAGAAATATAATGCAAGCGCAAAAACATACTGGATAATATAGCTATGTTTGGCAAAGCATTGTTAGTATGTGGTCCTGATGAACATGCTTTAAGGAATAGTTCACCCAAAAATTACAATTATCTGAAAATATACTCATCCTCAGGCCTTCAAAGATTAGGATGAGTTTGTTGTATCAGATTTGGAGGAATGTCTCAGCAATGGATGCTCTGCAGTGAATGGGTGCCGTCAGAATGAGAGTCCAAACAGCTGATAAAAACATCACAATAATCCACAAGTAATCCACACCACTCCAGTCCATCAGTTAACATCTTGAGAAGACAAAATACATTTTTAACTAAAATACCAGTCCATAATCCATAATAATGCTTCCTCTCACATCAGAATCCAGCCATATATTTGTTTAGAGCTGTTTTGGCTTGTAAACGCTGCTTGATCTGATGCAGATTTCTCTCCTGATTCAGATCAGAACATTTTTCACTGGAGTAAGCGTTATTATGGATCATAGACTCGTACTTTAGTTAAAAACGTCTTAATGATGGATTTGTTTCAGCTTTTGTCTTCTCCAGATGTTAACTGATGGACTGGAGTGGTGTGGATTATTGTGATGCTTTTATCAGCTGTTTGGACTCTCATTCTGACGGCACCCATTCACTGCAGAGCATCCATTGCTGAGACATTCCTCCAAATCTGATGAAGAAACAAGCTCATCCTAATCTCAGATGGCCTGAGGATGAGGATATTTTCAGCAAGTTGGTTGCAAACCTCAGTATTCTTGCCATTAAAACAGTGTTATTATTCAGCTAGAGGGATATAAACATGCCAGTAGTTTAACTTACTTTAACAGACTTGTAGCAAGACATTCACTTCTCAGAGTAAAGGAGTTTTTTGATTTGTTGTGAGTCAGATCTGATAGGATGTCAACATGCGGTGGATTATTTCACAGTCTTTTCACTGGACCGAGCCACTGTTCTTTTGACAGTGAAAGCCTTTCTTGTCTGTTTCTTGTGGGTTTTTGTGAGCAGTGTATAACCGCGGTCTCATGCGGTGAAGCATTTTGTGTAGCGTTCAGATCTGAAAGTCTTCATTTGAAACCCTCTCGGGTGTCAGATCGGCTTTCAGATAGCTGGGAATAATTTAAGGCGGTGATATGATCTCAGACTGAAGTCGTGAGACACAGACGGATCTCCAGGTATTGCGTCTTTTGAAGAATCGTAAATCACGCCTGACGTGAGCGCGTGGCTTCAGAATATCAAACCTAATAACAGAGCGCTTCTACCTTTCTCCTGGAAGTCTTTTGTATTCGGGTCTTCTCTGACGCAGCGGGTTCAGGGTGTCTTTGTGTTTTATGTGTTAGAGCTAAAGACACATTACCCTCAGGATGATGCTGCTTCAGTGCCTTTGAGATAAAAATGTTTTAGAGGAAGTCTTTGTTCTCATTTAAATGATTTAGTTTGATGTTTGTTCGACAGTCATTGCAGGGAAAGTGTTGGTAGAATTAAACAGAAATGAAAAAAGAATGTAATAATTATTATTTTTTTGTCACATGATATCATTAAGTGATGGATATCAGGGATGGGATGGATGGATGATATATACAGTATCTGGTTTTATTTGTTTGTTTGTTTATGTTAATTTCATTGCTATGTTATATTCCCTCATTTTATATCATCAGCAAAGATACAGCAATAATATAGCTAATATTCATTGTATCGCTCAGCCCAAGGTGAATCCTGTCGAGCAGTGTCATTTTAGTATAATTGAGATAGTTTTTATTAATGTTTTGAATAGTTTTTATTAATTAAATTTTTCCATTTTCATTTTCATTTTAGTTAAATTTTTAGTAATTTTTTCATGTTTTGTCATTTTATTACTTTTTTTTTTTTTTTTTACATATAGGTTTATGAAGTTTTTATTCCTTTTCATTATAATTTTACTTTTAATACAGTGAGAAATGTTGCCTTGGGAAATAGCTGAAATAATTGTCTTTGAAAATTTGAAATTATTTTGGCATTTATTTTATTTTAATTAATGAAATTTAAAAATAAAAAAAATATTTCGCATGAAAAAATCAATGGGTTTAATTGTCTTGTAAATAATATGAATTCAAGCAGTTCTTATCTGTCCTAGTCTTTCTTTTCTTTGATATATATATATATATATATATATATATATATATATATAATATATATATATATATATATATATATATATATACACACACACACACACACACACACACACACACACACACACACACATATATATATATATATATATACACACAATGCATACATATATATATATTTTTTTTATATGTGTATATATTTTTTTCTGTTTAGATTTTTTGTATGTATATTTGTATGTCGTATGAAAGTCACATTACCTGATTACATGATTATGTTTAATTATTTGAGTGCCGTTTAGTTTTGATCTTTGCATTTTTGCAGATCTTTACATTTTAATCCTATTTTGAGTAAAATGTGAAGTTATGATTCATACTTTTGGGGCTTGAAACCCTGACTAACATTATACAGTAAGTGGGAACCAGGGAAAAATCCATCCTGTGAAAGTAGTGAAATGTCATAGTTGCTCTTGCTAACTGATTATTCCTGGTTCAGACAGTATGAATGGTGATGATGATCTGCAGTGCATCAGCAGGATCTTCTGCACAGTGACTGTAGTTAGTTTTCTAGTCTCTTGTTCCTGTGGAGTTGGAAGCGTATCTAAAAGTGCAGCTGGCAGCTTCAGACTGTGATGTCGATTTATTCTGGCCACATGATACGAGCCGTGGGCCGGAGGTTGTTTGGATTCTGCCCGGGAGGAGTCAGACACGCGCTGGACTGAAGAAAATGTCCAGTTTCATGGTGCTCGTATGGCCGGACTGATATGAAACCATGATCTGTGAAGAGCCTTAATGCATTTCTGACAGCATGCAGCAGCAGGTCTTTTATTTCTCAAGTCGTGTCTGTCAGTAAATGGCAGCGCAGCAAGAGCGAGAGCGCATAGAGAAAGAAAATAGAGATGGGGAAAGTGAGTGAAAAACTCTGCAGTGGCACTTGTGACAGTGTTTCAGAAAGAGATGTGATGCACACTTATACTCTGTTCTAAAACACAGTGAGCTGCCTATATAGACAGCATTTTAAAGCATTTCAGGACATTGAGGCTGTTCCAAAAGATTCTTTTCAACTTTTTGTTAAATTGCATTACAATGCACAAGCATGCATTTACATTGTCATTTAGCAGATGCTTTTATCCAAAGCCACTTACAAATGAGGACAATGAAGCAATCAAAATGAACAAAAGAGCAATATGCAAGTGCTATGACAAGTCTCAGTTAGCCTAACGCAGTACACGTAGCAAGGATTTTTTTTTTTTTATTATATAATAAATAAAAAGAAAACAGATATAATAGAAAAAGAATAGAGCAAGCTAGTGTTAGAGGTCTTTTTTTCTCTTTTCGTTAATTGTATAATAAATAAAAAGAAAACAAATAGAAAGAATACAAAAAAAATGAGAGAAGCAGAAAACAAGCAGTTAGTAAATGAATATGTGATCATGTTGCTTGAGAAATTGGCCAAACTCTGATTTTTGAGACTTATTTCGGGCAAATTCAAGGCAGCATCACATGTAAGCTTGTGCATTGCATTCCTGTAGCTCAAACAGTAGATCATGGTGCTTGCAACACCAAGGTCGTGGGTTCAATTCCCAGTGAATGCATGCACTAATCAAACATATACCTTAAATGCAATAAAATTAATTTTAGATAAAAGCGTCTGCCAAATGCATAAATGTAAAACAGGGTTATTATAGTTAACTAAAATTGAAATTAAAACCTAAAATAAAATACTAATAAAAAAAATGACAATTATTTGTAAAAATTAAACCTAAAAAAAAAAAAAAAAATCTAATCTAAAATGAAAACATTTTCATTACTCAAAATAATTTATATCAAATAAAATAATAATAATTACTCAAAAAAAAAAAAAAAATCTCAACTGAAATAAATATATTGCCAGGGCAGTATCTCATTTTAATTTAGTTGAACTTGATGTATTAAAATAACTAAAATTTTAATAAAAAATTATAAAAGCTATATAGACATATATAAAAAAATACTACTGAAAATAACAATAACACACAAAAATATAACTAAAATTTTAACTAAAATTGAAATGAAAATGGAAAATAAAAAGTGATTCAAAATATGAATACAAACTATAATAGCATCTCAGTAATACTAAAATAATAACACTGATGTAAATTGTAATGCATTGCAAAATGCTCTATAAAAGTGGAGGAAGTTCTTAGTAAGTAATTTATTAAATGCTGAAATATATATTAAATATAAATTCTTAATAGTATTTCACAAATTAATTATGGGTGAAGTTGACTTCTGAGGTTGTATTTCATTTAGGATGCTGTCTATGTAGACTTGATGTCGGACCAGAACTAATCGCACAAAAGCTGCGATGAAAATACTTTCTCTGGGAATGAAACCACAACAAAAGTGTTATGCAGAGAGCAGCGTTTGGGGAGAAACAAATCTTGCCCACTTCACAGATCACAGGCTGACAGGCAGAGAGGCTCTTTTGAGTCTTGAAGAGTGACATGCAGCGTCTCTCTGCCAAAGCAATTTGTGCAGCGCTGCGTTCTGTGGACAGGGCTTCATTACAGGAGCTGCTGGGTCATCGGCCCGTCACTCAATCTTTAAATCATCCCACCCATTTAAAAACAGATCATTCAGTTTTTTAAGTTTCAAACCCTCTGCTTGTGACTCTCCGAAAAACACAAATATTTAGATTTATGTAGTTGCATTGAATATAATACTTCAATCTATTTGGATTACACTGTTTTAACCCAAACACAATAATAAACATAATGTGATGCATATTTGTCATGCATATTGTAATAGATTTCTGTAATAGCACTAATAAACTGAATGTGTTTAAAATTCACAATAATCATGTATGTTTATCATCAATTAATCCAGTTTGTTTCAATGCAATGTATTTTATTTTAACGGAATATCATTTGTTTCACAGCGAGACATATTTTAAGCATGTTCATTATTTTTTAACTGAATGAAATGCATATATATTTATGAAAATACTTGTTGAACAGATTTGTGCTAAATGTAAGCAAGTAAAAAAAATGCATATTGAAAATATGATTATTTAAATAAAATCAATGACAAATGTCAGACAAAATCATGCATCACTCTAAGCTTATTAGTTTATTTATGTTAAAACTGTGTAATACAAATAACATATGTGACCCTGGACCACAAAAACAGTCATAAGTGTCAATTATTTTAAATTGAGATTTATACATCATCTGAAAGCAGAATAAATAATCTTTCCATTGATGTATGGTTTGTTATGATAAGACAATATTTGGCTGAGATACAACTATTTGAAAATCTGGAAAAAAATCTAAATATTGAGAAAATCACCTTTAAAGTTGTTCAAATTAAGTTCTTAGCAATGCATATTACTAATCAAAAATTAAGTTTTAATATATTTACGGTAGAAAATTTACAAAATATCTTCATGGAACATGATCTTAATATCCTAATGATTTTTGGCATAAAAGAAAAATGGATCATTTTGACCCATACAATGTATTTTTGGCTATTGCTGGTTATTGTGCTCCAGGGTCACATATAATAATGAATAAATAGTGACAATGTTCATATTTGATTGTACGATTACTTAAAGTATCGTGAGATTTTATTTTATTTTAGCTGACTTCAGAATATAAAAAAAAGTATATATATATTATGTTGCTTGCAAAAAAATATTTTGGCCTGAATAACCTTATGTATTTTTGAATGGCAAGTAGCTTTTTACTCACATAATGATGTAGTTATAGCATCTGCCAGCAGCAACTAAACCTGGCCGATTACTCAGCAGATGTTTGGACATTTTGTGATCTCCGGACATCAGTATTGGCAGCAGCCATTGAAAACCACATATTGATGGAGCACTAGTGTCAATCTGTCTGTTTTTGGGTTGTTTTACGTTATGTTCATTCTCCAGGGCTTTGTCTGCATCTAATTGAACAGTGCGGCTCCTAAGCGCTACAGAATCACAGATTGATTGTGTAGGCAGAATGTGAATGTTGGTTTAGTATGCATGTGCAGCGCCGGCGCAGCGTGAAGCATGCAGATTTCATTGGAACTAAATTTCAGCTGAGCTTCCCAGTAGGATTCGCTCCAGGAGCTTTGACAACATTATAATGAGAAGCTGAGCTGAAGTGGAGCTGCTGTCAGTCTCTTTGTGTCTGAGACGCTTTCTCTGTTCGCTCTTCAGCTTCTGATTCAGTCGACAGACGCCGGTTCTTCTGAAGCGCAAACTCACGTCTTACACGAGTAGAGTTTAGAGAAAAACCCTGAGCATCTGCAGCGGGACTGAGAGCGTATATTATTTTTCAATTTCATTAATTATATATATATTATTTATTATTTTCTGTTTATTTTATTCCTTTTTCCAGTTCAATATCAAAAAACAAACAGACAATTAAACAGACATCCTTTTTGTAGCTTGAGATGGTCATTGATTAGAATAAAGAAATCTGCATCACGAGTCTTCATTTGCCTTTTGTATTGTTTCACAGTAAAGAAAACAATGACAAATATATAATAAATAATAGCAATATAATAACACAATAATAACATGAGCATATACTGTAAGTATATAATGACAAAATGTTAATTTTTGATCAAGTGGTTCCTTAAAATATTGTAACATTTTATATTATTTTTATTTAATTTAATTAAATTAAATTTTACACATGCAGTTCCACAAAGTAAGAGGCAGATAAACAGAGGCAAAGTTGAGGATATAATAATGAGTAAATAATGACAGAATGTTTTGAATTGATGAATGATTCCTTAAAATATTGTAAATATATTTATTTTTTGACTGAACTATTCCTTGAAATATTGTAAGTTTTGATGTTTGTGACCCTGCAGCACAAAAGCAGTCATAAGTAACACAGGTATATTTGTAGCAATAGACAAAAATACATAGTATGGGTCAAAATTATAATTTTTTCTTTTATGCCAAAAATCATTAGGATATTAAGTAAAGATCATGTTCCATGAAGATATTTTGTAAATTTCCTACCGTAAATATATCAAAACTTAATTTTTGATTAGTAATATGCATTGCTAAGAACTTCATTTGGACAACTTTAAAGATGATTTTCTCAATATTTAGATTTTTTTGCACCCTCAGATTCCAGATTTTCAAATAGTTGTATCTTGGCTAAATATTGTCCTATCATAACAAACCATACATCAATGGAAATATTATTTATTCAGCTTTCAGATGATGCATACATCTCAATTTCAAAAAATTGACCCTTATGACTGGTTTTGTGGTCCTTGGTCACATTTATTTTATTTTGACTTCAGAGTTGCAGATGAACAGAGAGGCAATGTTGAAGATCTTTTTCTGTTCTTTTTTATCTTACTTGTACATGAGCTTTTAGATAACGTATATTATTGCCAAAAAACTAAACACAATAAATTGCTCTGGCAGTGCTTGCTGAACCTATTCCTTTTAAAAACACTGAGCTTCAGTAATTCCCGGAGACTCTGTCCGCTGTGAAATCCCTCGGCTCATATTTACCCAGATCATATTAATAGATGACAATTAAAGCAAAGTGCGGAGCTGTCCTCTTTCATGTGTTTCTAAATTTACATCTCATTTTCTCTCTCTTTCTTCATACCTGCTTTCCGCCGGCCTCATGCTGCTGAAGGAAGTGGAGGTTGGTATCTGTGTTTCTGTGTGTGTGTGTGTGTGTGTGTGTGTTTGTGTGTGTTTGTGTGTGTGTGTGTGTGTGTGTGTGTGTGTGTGTGTGTGTGTGTGTGAGATGTCTCTGTTTCACCGGAGGCCCTCAGGGGCCCGAATCATTAACAATCTGGTTTACTGACACTGCCATTCAACAGCAGTATATGTTCAAGCCAATAACACTAATCAAACATCTACAACACCCTGATTCATTTGACTGATTTACAATTGTAACTGAATTTTGAGTAAATATTGTGTATAACAAAGGAACATTTTAACTGTTTGGTAAAATACCAGATTTTGAATGTGTTTTATTTTACGCCACACATGTGATTATATAATGATTTCTCATCAGGATGACTACATCCGTACGCTGGAAGGGCCACAGGCTTCAGATGAAAGTGAGTAACGCAACATACTCTTCGCTTATAAAAATAAAATAAAAAATAAGATAGAATATTTTGCTCAGAGAAAATAAAGCCTAAATTAATTTTATGTATTTATACTTGTTTTTATTTTATAATAATTATCTAAGTATTTTTTTTATATCACTGTAGTTTTTTGTAATGCCTTTAAGCTGATTCAAACCAAAATTGTAATTAAAATTCACATTCACATTACAATAATGAGTAAATTGTCATGAAAATATTACAATGCAAAAACAGTTCTTGATGTACAAAAAAAAAAAAAAATATATTTTTTTTTTTTAAATCAAAGTGTAATTTTTTTTTTCTATAATTTTTGGGGAGACATTACCATAAATAATTATGTCTTTAGCACATTAAAATTACAGTTGAAAAGGATTGTCAGTGTTATTTTAGTATCATTGATATACTATTGTACTTTTAATAGTTTTTATATATTTTTTTACTTTTAATTTAAAAGTTGTAGAATTTTTTAGGTTTTCTACATAGTTTTTATAATTTTTTTATTTCAGTTTTAATGCAGTTTTCAGTTTTTAACACAGCAAGTTAAACAATGATAAAAGGTACTTTTTTGTATTTTTGTTTTCTTTTATATTTTATATTATTTCCGTTAATGTTTATTATAAAAAGATTTTTTGTTTGTTTTAATTTACTCTAACTATAATAACCCTGTCCAGAGCCAGCTTAAAAACTAATCAACTCTATGTATTTCTTAATATAAATCTGTAAGGTAACCAATATTTCTGCTTTGCTCAGGATAAATCCGCTCAGTGTGCATCCGAAGCGCTCTGGAGCTCTGACTGGATTTCCATTTTTACTCAAATATAATCTGTCTTCACTCATAAAATGCATTTATCGTTCTGCTCGTAACATCAGAGAGGATTCGCTGCTCTCTGCAGACGTTCTCATGCTTCAGTCCCTGAAGCTCCAGCATCAATCTGTCCATCATGATATAGAAAAAGAATTAAAGATCACTTGTGCTTTTAATGTGCACTGAAAAAAACATTTTGAAACAGTTTTCACTTACTTTTCACTCAGTGATTATCAGGAAAAAATTATAGATGTATAGATGCAGACATTTATCCAAAGCAACTTACAAATGAGGACAATGGAAGCAATCAAAACCAACAAAAGAGCAATAATATGCAAGTGCTATAACAAGTCTCAGTTTTCTTAACGCAGTACACGTAGCAAGTTTTTAAAAAAATTATATAATAAATAGAAAGAAAGCAGATAGAATAGAAAAAGAATAGAGCACGCTAGAGGCCTTTTTTGCCTTTTGTTAATTGTATAATAAATAAAAAGAAAACAAATAGATAGAATACAAAAAGAATAGTGTTAGTTTTTTTAAAAGAATAGAATTAGAATAGAGAGTGCTAGAGTTAGAAGGACAAATAAAGATGGAAGAGATGTGCAGACATTTGATGCTTTTGTGATGATCAGCATGGTTTGCACTTAGACTGACAAAAAAATAATATTTTTAGTCAAATTTAAACACCTCATCCTGTAAATACCGCATACGTCTTTGTGCATACGTCTTTCTCTTGTGTCTGATATATTTGAGCGTTTTTACTTTGTAGCTACATGATGTTCTTCTGGTGGCTGCATTTTTCATATTTATCCCCAGACATCGTCTGCTCTGTTTGAACACGTGTGTAATCTGTCACGCTCGCGTCTGCTTACAGTGAATATTTCATGCCTATATCGAATTCCTAAAAGCTCTATTATTGGAGAATTTGTCTGTCTGCTGCTGGCCAATGACTCTAAACTAGTGTTGTCATATTGACTTCACGACCTGCAGACAATTATGCATTACTGTCTGAAATCCCATCTAATGTGGCAGTAATTACAGGCCCAGCGGGACCCAACACACATCAGATCGTGGATCAGAAAGGGCTTTTGTTTGAGAGCGCAGATTAAAAAGGGTGAAAACGGGATCTTGAGGTTTTTACTGGAGCAGCTTTGCATAATTTAATTCAGCAGCTCCCTTTGGTCAAATGAATTGATTTATAGTTGGATATAGTGTGAATCTACACTGTAGCATTGTTTCAACTAGAGCTGCCAAGCAATTAAAATGTTTACCTAATGTGCTGATTAATTATTCAAATTAATTGCACATTCATTTTAAAAATAAAAAAAAGAAATTACACCAATAGATAATTTAATGTCATTGTTGTGTTGAATAAAGCATTGAATACCGATTTTCATAAATAAAGATAATAAAATGGGTATTAATGGTTTTTTACAAAAAATTAAATGTTGAAATATGAGATGATTCTCTAAATATGTAACAAAAAAATGCCATTAGGAGGCATCGAGTCACTGTCTTAATGAGTGAGTAATTGAATCCTTCATTCAACCGATTCATTCAAACGGCTGATTCATTCCGAAACGAAGCAAGTGACTCTATTTATGAATGAATCACAGAATCATTGGCTCATTCGATTCATTCAAACACCTGATTCATTCCGAAACGAAGCAAGTGACTCTATTTATGAATGAATCACAGAATCATTGGCTCACTCAATTCATTCAGAAACTTGATGTATTCAGAAATGAAGCAAGTGAGTGTCTTTTATGAATGAGTCACTGAATCATTGGCTCACTTGATTTGTTCGTTTAAAGAGCTGATTCATTCAGAAACAAAGTAAGTGACTGTTATTATGAATGAGTCCCTGAATCATTGGCTCAGTCAGTTTGTTCAAAGAGCTGAATAATTCAGAAACGAAACAAGTGACTGTCTTTATGAATGATTTACTGAATCATTGTCTTACTCAATTTGTACAAACGGCTGATTTTTCAGAAACTATGCCAGTGACTGTCTTTATTAATGTGTTACTGAATCATTGGCTCACTTGATTTGTTCAAAGGCTGATTCATTCAGAAACTAAGCCAGTGACTGTCCTTATGAACTTTTATTACACAGTACATCAAACAATTAAGACAATACAATTATAAGCATAAAGACAAAATAAAAGAAAGACAAAAAAATAAAAATAAACACTTACATCTCAAGAAGACACAAAGGATGAATATAAAGATACAGTTTCAATGCTTTCAAATGAAAAGAACTTTGGATAGTTTTCATATACTTGTATAAGTCCACTTTGAATAAAGAAAAAATAGGTTTAGAGCCAGTAAACTTCTGTTTGTGAATGTGATATTTAGCCAACAGCAAACATAAATTAACGATGTAATATTTCCCTATGTTCTCTTTTGAGTATTCAAATCATCCAAAGAAAGCATCTTTAAAACAAAAAGTCACTTACAAAATAATATTGAATTAACATTAAAAAAATCAGACACATTTTCTGATGTATTGTTTCTGTTGTTTCTGGTGCATTGCCAAAACAAATAAATGAAGTCTTCTTCAGAGGAATGACAAAAACAGCAGTTCAGCCAGAGACTGTGTTTATAAATGAGTCATTAAATCATTGATTCACTTGATTCGGTCAAAACCGTGGATTCCTTCAGTAACGAATCATCGACAGGGCAGTGCCTTAATTGTCTTAATCACTTTAACACATTGCTATTTCCAAAATTAATCACACCAAATGAACATGTTAAACATATTACAGCTCTAGTCTTAAAGGGATATTTCACCCAAAAATGAAAATTCTGTCATTAATTCATTCGTGTTCTGAATATGAACGAAGATCTTACAGGTTTGTAACAACATGAGAGTGAGTAATTAATGACAGAATTAAACTTTTTGGGTGAACTATCCCTTTAACATCATGAATGTTTGCACAGCCACATGTTGGTGCGAATAAAACTCTCAACATATCTTTTTACCTTGGGTTATGAAGATCTAATCATCTCTAGTTGTCATTGTGAGCCTTTAGGAATCAGAATGGGATAAATACGACAAAAAATATGAGTTAATGTGGACGGATGGGCGGCTTACAGCGAGAGTCCTGCGTTAAATCAAACACCTTCGACACTTTACACCTCTTTCTCTGTGGCTCTCGGTGTGGCGGCTCTCATAAATTGATGAAGCTTGAAAGTGTGCTACAAATCATAGCGCAGGAATTGCAGCACGCTCGTGTTTCTATGGAAACACCTCCAGCGCAGCTCCGAGGCCTGCATACGGTCACACAGAAATCACAGGCATTACTCACCTCACGGGGTTTGAGCGTAATAATAACCCACAGCACAGTGTGTGTGATGATGTGAATGTACAGTCAGACGGTTATTATCATAATACAAACCCCAACAGCATGAACAAATCATCACATCACAGTACTGTAATGTGCATGTCAGGGTTTCACAATCATGCAAAATGTGCAATTTTAAAATTGTGACTTTTTCCAATTCTGGAAAAGTTATACATTTTCTGTAGTCATTATATATAATATTTTATATATTTCAGCTGAAAAATGTTTCATCATCTGTATACGAATGTATTGTCCATTAAATGATTATAAGTAAATAGTAATGTTTACGAAATCCTAGATATAAAGTTTAAAATAGTTTAGGTGGATAAATAAATAAAATAAAATTATACAGTTATAGTAAAATAAAAAGTAATAAATAACTCCATGTATTAAAATGTTTTTATTTAATATGTTAATACACATTGTTACACATTTGAAAATAAATATATAATAAATAAAAACTAAATATTAGATGAAAAGCTTAAACTTAAAAAACTCTTTAAAAAATAAATAAGTTATCTTGGTAAAAAGTCTACAAAATCCAAGATATAAAGTTTAAAATAGTTTAGGTGGATAAATAAATAAAATAAAATAAAATTATGATACAGTTATAGTAAAATAAAAAGTAATAAATAACTCCATGTATTAAAATATGTTTTATTTAATATATTAATACACATTGTTACACATTTTTAAATAAATATCTAATAAATAAAAACGAAATATTAGATGAAAAGCTTAAACTTAAAAAACTCTTTAAAAATAATATAAGTTCTCTTGGTAACTAATAAAGTTGAAGTGCTAAACCTAATAAAACTAAAATAAAAAAACAAATATTAGATTATACATTTGTATTACAAATATTATTATTAAATTAATAATAATAAAATTAATAATAAATTAATAAATTAAAGCTAAATACAAATATTAAATCCAATAAAGACAAAAGCACATAACAAAACACATAAATAAACTTTAAAATTTACAGTTAAAATTATTGGTTAGTTTGTTAGTTAAACATTCCGTCAATATAATTTCCAATCATTTTGATTTGTATTTCTATCCAGTAATCATGAACTGAAAATGTAATTTAAATTAATTAGTTGAAAGATGTGGAAACCCTGTATATACTGCTGTTTTCTACTATACTGTCATAGTATTTACATTCCAATGTACTTTAAAGTCCAAAGAATATAATGTAATAAAATAATTGTACTGTTTCCAAATATATATACATATGTATGTATGTTCTGCAGAACGGAGCAGAAATATCCTTCACGGTTTGTTTATCAGTGAATAATCTGAATAATCATCAGTCGAGGCCGCCTGCGGTGTCATTGCTGATATTTGTATGATATTTGTACGTTTTCTCTCAGGAATGGATGTTTCTGTGTGGTGTTGTTCTGTCTTTGGCCTGTAGTTGTTTGTTTGTGCTCTTGTTTATCAGTTATCATCACACACAGAAAACAGATGGCATATTCTCCAGCCCCATCCCTTCGTCTCTTTCCTGAGGTTTTTTCTCTCCTCTAGTGTAGTTTTGAATTATTCATAATCAGTGCTCAGATGAAAAGAGATTCAGAATTTCAGTGTTTGATGAGATTATAAAATCTGCTTCATTTAGAGCCTCATATTCCTGTAACATTTATAAGGAAAAAGTAGTGATCTGATCAACATTATTCCTTTAGTAATTTGGTGCAAACTTTTATAATAAGGAGGAATTCACTAATGTGAGTTGCACCTGCTGTTAGTGCTGCTCATTTGCAGGCACATGTTGGTTTAGCTCCTGATTCGCTAATTGAATTATGCAAATTCCATCAACAAGTCCATCAAAAGCCGTGCTGAACGTAGTTTCCTCGCAGTCCGCTTCTGAGAGCAGGATCTGATCCAGACACCTGCAGCAGCTCTTTAACATGCACAGAGTGTGTCGCCCGCTTATAAAGCTCTGCTCCATCATCTGATGAAGAACCACTGCTGTGATCAATACAAGATGAAAATCAAATGCTGCTTAATCCATCATACGTGAAATGCAATTATTCTTACTTGAGTTTTCTGAGTGTGTATGTCAGGGTTGCAAAATGTGCGATTTTAAAATAGGATAGCTAGATAGATAGATAGATAGATAGATAGATAGATAGATAGACAGACAGATAGATAGATAGATAGATAGATAGATAGATAGATAGATAGATAGATAGATAGATAAATTAAAAAATAAGTTACTCCATGTATTAAAATAATATTTTTTTATTTAATACTTTAATAAATATTAATAATAAGAATATTATTTTTATAAATTATATTAATAAATAGAATAAATACTTTTATTTTTATAAAAATAAATAATAAATAAAATAATATTATCCATCATAAGTGAAATGCAATTATTGTTATTTGAGTTTTCTGATTATGTATGTCAGGGTTGCAAAATGTGCGATAGATAGATAGATAAAAAAAATAAAATAAGTAACTCCATGTATTAAATAATATTTTTTATTTAATACTTTAATAAATATTAATAATAATATTTTTTATAAATGTTATTAATAAATAACACTCCACATTTAAATATAAAATATAAATATTAAATTAAAAACTTAAACATTTAAAAAATCTTGCTTAAATAAAAAAGCTAAAGTTGAAGTACTAAAATTGTTAAAAAACTGAAACTGAAAAACTGAAATAAAAATAAATTACGGCTAAATAGAAATATATAGAATATCTAATAAAAAGAACAAAAGCAAATAAATAAGTAAAACTTTAACTAAAAATAAAAACAAAAGATATTTAGTTAGTTAAACATTCTGTCAATGTAATTTTTATCCACATCTATCACAAACAACTGAAAATCTCAAATTCATTTGTTAAAAGATGTGGAATAACCGCAAATAAAAATCAAATGCTACTTTGTCCTCCAAAGTGAAATGTAATTTTTCATATTTCAATTTTCTGCATGTAAAAACATTTAATCTTTCATGCTACTGTAAGTGTTTTGAATGCACATGTTGATTTTGAGTTCTCCCGGGTCTGACGGTGGTTTTTGCAGGTCTGGACACCACGAAGGATCCGTGTCTGAAGGTGAAGTGCAGTCGTCATAAAGTGTGTGTGGCTCAGGGATATCAGAGAGCAATGTGTGTGAACCGCAAGAAACTCCAGCACAGGTCAGTCATAGTGTCACAATATAGTTTCATCACCATTGGTATCTTTGCTTTGACCTTTACAATGAAACGTTAAAAAGAACATCATTTATTCAAAATAGAAATCTTTTCTAACAATGTAAATCACTTTTTATCAATTTAACACATCCTTGCTGAATATAAGTATTAATTTCTTTCATAAAAAGAAAGAATTTTTTTTTTATGACCTCAAACTTTTCAACAGTAGTGTATATTGTTAGAAAAGATTTCAGTTTTGAATAAAAGCTGTTATTCTTAACATTTATTCATCAAAGAATCCTGAATAAACTATCACAGGTTCCCAAAAAATACAAAGCAGCACAACTGTTTCAAACATTAATAATAAATCAGTATATTATTATGATTTCTGAAGATCATGTGACACTGAAGACTGCAGTAATGATGCTGAAAATTCAGATTTGATCACAGAAATAAATTACAGTTTAACAGATATTCACATAGAAAACAGATATTTTAAATTATAATAATATTTGACAATTTTACTCTATTTTTGATCAAATAAATGCAGCCTTGATGAGCAAAAGAGACTTGTTTCAAAAACAATAAAAGTCTTACTGATTCCAAAATTTTGAACGGCAGTTTATGTATATAAAAATTAAAAAAAGAAGTTTGCATATTGTGTTTTTTGCTGAGTATCATATTTTATACATTATTTTATGGCTCATAGATTTTTATCATGTTGATCATTTAGAGGCCTTAGAAACGTGTATTAATTATGAAACAAAAATCATAAAAGTTAAAAATAAAATCAAACACTTTAATAAAAAATACAAAATTACAAAAATACAAAATATACTAATTATAACATTCACTTTTGGTCAAAAAGGAAATGTTTTGAATTTTTTTTTTTATATATAATTAATATAATAAATTAATATGTTCTAAAGTTTTCACTTTTTATAATGAATGAGAAATATTAATGTTAAAGGTTTACCTTACCTGTTTGATTGATTGAGTTATTTATTGTCATCGTGTGGTTTTTTGTGAACTGTATTAAATCCAATTATGGTCAGTTTGCCCCGGAACATATTGATCGTAGCCAGAATTTCAACATAATACAAGAGATATCCGTTAAATTGAGATTATAAGATACTCCATAG